>JAEHOD010000142.1:0-104405 GCA_016834595.1 Chlamydomonas schloesseri | reverse complement strand
CCCCGCCCGCCCCCGCCCCCGCGCCCCCGCCCCCGCCCCCGCGCCCCCCCCGCGCCCGCGCCCGCGCCCCCGCCCCCGCCCCCCGCCCCCGCGGCCCCGCCGCGCCCCGGCGCCCACACGCGAGAGCTGGCATCCCCGCTTAATAAAAACCCCAAGCAACACATGCATTCTCAAACATGTTACTGCGCGCACACGCACACCTTGCATTTGTCAGCGTACGATGGAGCGTACTTGCCACTGCCACCACCGCCACCTCCCCCACTGCTCCTAAACGGGGGCGGCGGCGCCGAGAGGTCGGGTATGCCCACGTCGGGGCCCCCGCCGCCGCCGCCAAAGTTGTTCTTGGGCGGCGCCACGACGGCGTAGTAGCGTCCCCACGCGTACATGTGCCGGTTGGAACGGATAACGGTAAGCATCCTGTCCACCTGCATGCATGCGCGTGTGCGTGCGTGCGCGTGCGTGCGCACGTGCATTATTGTGAGTGGGTTAGTTAGTTGTACACGTGAGTTATTAACGTAAGCCCGCGGTATGCATGCATGTGGATAGGTTGCTGAGTGGCACCCACACATACACACATACACACACGCATGTATGCATGTACACAACAACTAACTCACTCACCTGGCCCACCCCCCACCCCCCCACTACTACTACTACCAGAATACCTAGCTTTACGTAGGACTTAGGAAAAATAATTTTAGCCGCCGCGGAGCCGTGGGGAGCCAGCAGCCTCGGAGGTCAGCTCGCTGGCGCTAACGGTATGACCAGTGCTGCGTGTACCCGCTGTACCTCTGGACATCGGCACTTCATTTTTGATTAAACACCATCCATGGATGGCTAACCCCCCCCCCCCCACCCACCACCTAGCTCACCTGGCCCTGCGTGAAGTGGCCCAGCGCCGCGTTGCAGGGGGGTATGGTGTAGGTCATGTAGTTGGCTAGCTCGTCGTAGCCCTGCGTGCGTGATCATGCATGCATAATCCTTGTGGTAGAGCGATAGATAGGCAGGGGTAATAGTATTGATAATATTGCATGGTACGTGTTGAATGGTAATGGTGCTAGCAATGCAGCGGCTAGCCGCCGCCATGCATGCCGCCGTGCGTACCGTGCCAGCCACGTGCGTGTTGCATCACACCTAATCATGCATAGAGCAACATTGTTACTGTATGCCTCCCTGCATCCATGTATCGATCTAGCCAGCTGCTTGTGTATGTCTTTACATACACGAGCGAAGGCACTTCCCAAACGACGCACTCGCTCACCGGCTGGCGCGGGCAGCTGTCCGCCCAAGGGTTCTTGTCTCCGTCGGGAATCCCCAGCCGACTGGGCACTGAGGCATAGGCGCCCTGCAGAAAGCAAGTCGATCGATAATCGTAATCAATAATTATACAAATGGAAAGATGCGCACATGCATGTATACATTGCAGGTTATGCGTATATGGCTGTGTGCAAATTGGTTTGACCGGTCAGGTTGCGACATGCAACATGTGACACTGCGACATGCGACCATGCAACATACTTGTCTCAGACCGTTTTTGCGCTCCTAGAGCTTGGTTACATCATTTAACTACCATCACCACAATTTTGGGGCTGTGCACCATGCAAACATACACAGCCGCCAACCCTACCTCCCACCTGGCCGCACCCCAAGCCACGCCAACACAAACTTAGCACAAGTGACGCGTGTGTGGGCCGGAAAGCCGCACCGCATTCACCATATGCATTTAAACGTGTACATGCAATGGGTTTGGGGTGCGCAGGGGGCTTTTGACGGTATATGCATATGTCGTCTTGTCACATGTCGGGATGTTGCATGTCGGGATGTCACACAGGGGGGCGGTCAAACAATTTGCAACCTGCTATGCAGACGAGCGTCCCATCAACGCCCTGCTGCATGCTGCTATCGAGCAACCATATGCTGCTGCCGAGTTGAGGTAATAATAAGCAAGGCAGCACCTGTTCCGTCTATTCGGTCGCTGGATTGCTCAGCAGTGGCTGGCTGCACGATGACATGATGATGTGCAGACCAACCTGCCTACCGTACCTGCGTGCTGCCAACGTTTCGTTTCGCAGTCATCATCACACCCCGCCCGCCGCCTGCCGCTGCCGGCGCATACACCCACACGCACGTACACGGCAAGCACGTATCCATTCTACCTACTGTACCTAGCTACCTGCTCTTTTATTGCAACACGTACGCTGTATGTATGCTGCTGGTCAATGCCGCTGCCAATTGCTAACGGCTATCTGTCTATCTACGCTGGGTAGGTAGGCAGCCGCAAGCCGAACGAATCCAGCAGCCGCCGCCGCCACGCAGAGTCATGGCACCCCGATGACATACATGCCTACATACCTTGAGGGAGCTGAACAGGTAGGTGTTGCATTGGTCGTACACAGCCTTGTTCGTGAAGAACGTCGCGGCCCCAGTAGTCCCGGCGCCGACTGTTGAAATCGGCGGTTGCACCAGTCATCCAGCCAGCCAGCCAGCAGCGAGCAGCAGTGCGTGGATGGATGTTGAAGCATTGATACTTGTTATTGACAAATAAACAAATAAGCACCCAGCAGTATGCATGCATTTACGGTAGCTAGCGGCGTGCGTTTGATAGGTAGACGTGGTCGAGTTACTTTGCGATATTTTCGGGAACGCCACCCACCCACCCACCCACCCACCCACCCACCCACCCTCACCCCTCCACTCACTAACTATACCCCTCACGCCGTCACTAACCTGCTTGCTTGAACTGTTTACTTTGGTTTGGATTAGCTTAGGCTGGTGTTTACAACCTCCCTCCCTGCCTCATGGGTGTGTCATGCTTCGCCGCCCCCCCCCCCCCGACCGCGAACTAACGCCCGCTACTGCCCCGCCCGCCGGCCCCCAAGTAACGCCTATGCGGCCCCCTTATAGGCCCGGCTGGCGCTCCGGCCAGCCCTCTTTCCACCCAGGCTCGCGCGCACTAGTTTAGGCTTTAGGCTTTAGGATTAGGTTCAGTCTCCTCCCGCTCTTGTGCTTTACTTACGCAACACTGCCCTGCAACCCTCCCGCATGTACGCCTCCGTGGCCGGCGCTCACATCACGGCGCCGGCATTGCTCTGGTATCAAGCAGGTGAGTATCGCGATTGTATCGCGAAATTTAGATAACGGGGTGGTTCTGTACGCGCGCGAGCCTGGGTGCCATCCATGACTACCGACAACACCGACGACAAGACTGAAGATTCAAGGCTCAAGGGCGCCCGAGACCTAAAGGTTAAGGCCATACCACCTCCGCGCTCTGGGTTGGGCTGGTTGGTTTGGGTTCTCTTGGTCGTTTCGCTTTTGGTTTCTGGAATGAACTACCACCCACCCACCCACCCACCCACCTAACCCACCCACCCACCCGACCGCCCGCCCACCCAATCGCTTGCTCACCCGCCCGCCCACCCGCCGCCCGCCCAGGCCACCCGCCCACACACCGGCCACGGTCGGCGTATCCGCGACGCCGTCGGCATCCGCCGCACATCTTGGACTGCACGCACGCACGCACGCACGCATGCATGAAGCCGTGATGCATGCATGAGAACGTACGAAATAATGATGTGCTTACTTTACGATGTCTATCATAACCACGCACTTACTCCGCCTCGGCCGCCGCCGCATCGCCGCCGCCGCCGCTGTCCTGCTGCTCCTGCACCGCCGCCGGGAAGGTGTGCTGCAGCCCCAGGAAGTGGCCCAGCTCGTGCAGCACCGTGGCCGCGCCCGTCTCCACGTAGCGCGCGCCGTTGTAGCCGCCGCGCGCTGTGTGTGCGTGTAGATAGTGCGTGCGTGCATGTCAGTTGTTTATCATATGTGTTAATGGAAATTACTAAACAAAGATAGACCGCCGCCGTGTGTGCGCGTACCTACCAATACCGCTTGGACGGTACCGCGTAGCCCCGGTAGTCATACTTACCAGCAAGTAAATAGCCTGGAACCGAACCGACCCCGACATGCACCCGTATGCGGTGACATACGCCTAAAAACGTTTACCGGGCACCTAGTTCCCTGATTCCCGCCCACCGTCCGTAGTCTCACCTACACGCGGCAGAGGACGCATAGGGGTGTGTGTTGGTAAACGGAGTAGGTGTGTGTGTGTGTGTGCGTGTGTTGGTAAACGGAAACGGAGAGGAGGGGTGTGCGTGTGTGTGCGTGTTAGGAAAGCACAAGGAGAAAAAGGTGTGTTTGTGTGTGTGTGTGTGTCTGTGTGTGTGTGTGTGTGTGTGTGTGTGTGTGTGTGTGTGTGTGTGTGTGTGTATGGCTCACCGTCTGAGTCCATCGCAGTCCAGACCACCCACACCGGCCACTTGAGGGGCCCCACGGCCGGGCTGCCCACCGCACTGTTTCCGGCTGCGCCCAGGCCGAAGCTGCCGTTCTGCAGGTAGGCAGGTAGGTAGGGGGTGCAGGCAGGCAGGCGGGCAGGCGCAGGAGCCGGATGCATGGGACGGAGATAATACAGGGGCAATAGTGAGTGTGTGTGTGTGTGTGTGCGTGTGTGTGTGTGTGTGTGTGTGTGTGTGTGTGTGTGTGTGTGTGTGTAGCAACGGGTTTACAGGCGGCCTGACGAGTCTCGTGATCGAGTACTCGGGACAGCCAGCGACAGCGAGGCATTTAGGCCACACGCTGCCGCTATCACGCGTCACCCCTGCCCAGAGCGCAACCAAGCTCTGGAGTCCACCGGGGGGACGCTCCAACCAACCTGGACCACGCCAGTAGCCTCAGAAGGGTTACTGCTGGTACTACAACGCAGGGCCCAGCGGGCTCACAAAGCTCTAGGCTGGAGGGCCAGCACCGCAGCAACACGAGCACCGGGCAGACGACACACCGCACGCAACAGCACAGCGACAGGTGGCTACGGGGCTGAGTCCAGCGACCCCGCAGCCTTTCACAGCCTCGACAACAACCTAACCAGCACTCGACGCCAGGGCAGACTATGCCGAAGGGCAGCCACAAACGCGTCAGACTACCAGGCCGGTCTTGGCCGAGAAACGCCCGGGGTGCTCCGGCACCCAACCCACCCTCAGCTCCGTTGACCCGAAACCCTGGCGCACACTCCCCTTGACCCTCCCAACCCTTCCCAACCCTGCTGGTCCCTAGATTCAGCCGCTATGTCCGCGGCTCATTGCTATGGCGATTCTTCTACTCGAGAAGGCTGATCCCGGTCACTCCTCCAGCTCCAGCTCCATAGCTTGCGGAAGCGCGCAGAGCAGCATCCCGTCCACCACCGCTAGGATCGGGTGGGTGGCGTCAACACCTTCCCAGCCCTTTCGGGGCACACCGAGTTGCGCGAACTGCAGCAGCCGCGACCAAAAGTCCGCGACTGCGTGAGCGCACGCAAGCTCGATGGGGTTGACGCCTGGCTGCGGCGGCGTCAGCTGCGTGGGCGGGACCTCATCTGGGTCGGCGTCCGCCCCCGCTGCTGCCGCCGCCGCTGCCTCGGTGGGTACTGCCGCCGCTGCCGCCGCTTGGTCTCCCTGGGCCGCTGCAGCGCGCATCATCCCGCGCAGCCGCACCCGGCCGTGTTCTATGGCGGCAAGCGCCGCCATCGCCACCACATCCCACACGCACTGCTGGATGCCCGAGGGCGCCTGCACTAGCCACAGCTGGGCTTGGCTGACGGGCTGGGGCCCCGGGGTGTGTGCGTTGATCTGCGCCACCACCGCCTTTGCCACTGCGCAGCCCCAGAAGCGGTGCTGCCGCGGCGCGCGCGCGCGCGTGTGTGTGTGTGTGTGTGTGTGTGTGTGTGTGTGTGTGTGTGTGTGTGTGTGTAACTACGGGTTTACAGGCGGCCTGACGAGTCTCGTGATCGAGTACTCGGGACAGCCAGCGACATACATACGAGTGTATGCACGCACGGGGCACGCATGCATGCATGGGCAGCAGCAGCAGACTCGCTCGCTCACCCGCAAGATGGAATCACCGATGAAGTAGACGTTCACTGCACGCGGGAAGTTGACGAGGGGCGCCGTCCGCCGGATGCAGTCGGCCTCGTACTGGTATGTCGCCAGGGCCCTGGCACAGGCCTGCCACTCCTCCCAACTCTTCCCCACGTTGAGGTAAGGGTACCTGCGGGGCGCGATATATAGGTGGGTGGGGGGTACGTAATTACAGCAGCAGTGAATGAGCGAGTGGCTACTGCTGTTGGTGCGTGCGCGGTAGGCAGGCGTGCGTGCGTCCTGCTGATAGTAGCTAGCATTCGAGCTCCGACCGCGGGTCATAACTGCTGGCGGGTGGTGATGGTCGGGTGCCGGTGGGTGGGGGCGTGCGGCGCACTCAGTACGCTACTGCTATCTAGCTGCTGCGGCCTACCGCCGCTAGCCCTGCTGTCTCCGCTGTGCGCCCGCCCCGTAGATAGGCCCCCTTCCTCCCCGGCCGCCTGGGGAAGTGGCATGAACTCATCAGTCATCACCCACACCCCGCACACGCGGCTGCTGTTTGGAATGCGGCTGCCATGGAATCCACACACACGCACCCGCCCCGGGTTTGCGGTTCCTGAGGGCTGGTTCGGGAGTCGGGACCCCTCGCTTGGTTATTAACATTGGTCTCTGGAATGAACTAACACCCGCCCTGGCCCCTTCGACCGAGACGCCATCGGCCCCATGCAGTGCCCATGCAATCGTGCTCGCCGCTACTTAGCTCGCGCACACCGCGACGGGGCACAAGTCACCCGGGCTCGCGCGCACCAGGTCATAGGAACATAGCTCTTCGCTTGGTTCATTTCTTCCACTCACACACCCTGCTCGCCTACCCCCCCCCCCCGCATGTCGATGCTGCTCTGGATGCTCCTGCCGGGCTTATCGCGGACGCTGCCCGGCATTCTCGCGTGACGTCACAGGTGGGTATTACGGGTGGGTTGTGCATTAGACTGGGTTGGGTGACCCCCTCCCCCTCGCACTCCGCCACCGCCGCACCCCTGCTGCCTGCCGCTCCCCGCCCGCCCAGCATGCAGTACATGTGACACGCAAGCCCCGCCAATCCTGCTAACCCTGCTGCCGCCGCACCGCATCCCTGTATGTTCTATACATGCTCAGCAGTCAGCAGGCTGTGTGGTACTGCCAGCAGCAACAGTCCGCCCTTCCGCCATGCATTACATGCATGGCACCAGCCCGCCCGCCCTTCCGCCATGCATGGCACCAGCCCGCCAGCCAGCCGGCCCGCCCTTCCACTCACTGGGCTGGGTCCCAGCGCAGCTCCTGCAGCCACACCCCGATGCCGGTCCCCCGCGACAGCACGTCCATCGCCGCCAGCAGGCGCCGCGACAGCTGCGGCGCCTCCGACCAGCCGGGCGGCCCCACCACGCCGCTGACCGGGTCCCTGCGTGGGGGCGGGCGTGGGCGAGGGCGTGCCGGGCATGCGCGTGCCAGGCATGTACGAATGTACCAATGTATGTACTTTCAGTGTACTGTGTGCTCCCGTGCCCCCGTGCCCCCGTGCTCCCGCCCCCGTGCCCCCGGCCCCGTGCCCCCGGCCCCGTGCCCCCGGCCCCGTGCCCCCGCCCCCGTGCCCACTCCCCCGTGCCCCTGCCCCCGTGCCCCCGCCCCCGTGCCCCCGTACCCCCGCCCCCCTGTGCCCGCCTATCCCTGCCCCTGCCCCTGCCCCCGTGCCCCCGCCCCCGCCCCTGCTCACTTGTATGACAGGACGTGAAAAATCATAGGAATCTTCAATTCGACTGGGGAGGAGCCGGTTGGCTCGGGCGCGGCGGTGGGCGGCATGTTGTAGTTGGCCTCGATGTTTCGCATTTCAACAGCAGACCCGAGCTGCTGCAGCCGCCGCCGCGCCCCATGGCCGTGGTGGTGATCCGCATCCTCCTCCTCATCATCGTGCGTGTGTGGCAGGCCGCCGCCGTGCCCTCCTCCCGCCCCGCACGTGCACGAGTGGGCCCGACTGACGCCCTCCGCCGCCCGCAGCAGCGCCTGCCGCCGCTCGGGCGTGCCCCCCAGCGCCGCCAGCGCCGCCGCCAGCGCCGCCGCCGCCTCCGCCAGCGCGCCCGGCCCCATCCCGCAGCAGTGGGCCGTGCGCGCGGCCGCGCCCGCCAGGGCTCCGCCCGGGGCCGACGCAGCCGCCAGAACCTGGTTATGTTGGGGATTCGCAATGATACGGGGGGTAGCCATCGCGATGATACGGGGGGGGGGCTTTGTAATGATGTGCCCGGGGTGGGGCGTTGACAACTGTACGATAATCCATTACATTTCTTCCCAACTATCTAACCATGGCACCAGTGAAAACGTGTAATCACCTTGTTTATTGCTTGGCTCACCTCATCTCGCACACAGGCCGTGTCGGCCAAACCGGCACACCGCTGTTGGCTGTGAGGGCTGCTGACGCCCCCCTCCTCCCCATCCTCCTCCCCCTTCTGCTGCTGCTGCCGGCCCGCGAGCCACGCAAACACGTCCTTCACCGCCATATACAGCGCCATCCGCCTCTCCGCAGCAGCGGCTACTACTGCTGCTGCCGGTGGCCCTGCTGCTGCTACCACTGCCAACACGCTGCTGCTGCTGCTGCTACTGCTACTGCCGCTGGAAGTGATGTCCACCATCAACGGCTGCTGCTGCTGCTGCGGCTGCTGCTGCATCAGCAACGCCTCGTACGCGTCGCCGTCGTCCTCCGCCGGCAGCAGGCCCGGCACCGCCGCCAGCCTGACCAGTGCAGCCATCGCATCAGCCCCGCAGAAGAAGGACATGCTGCTGCCGCTGCCGCCGGCGCTGCCCTGCTGCTGGCCACCACCCCTGCCGCCATCATCATCCTCCAGCGGGGGCGCTGTGATGACCCGCAAGAGCTGCGGCGTCACCACCGTGGGTAGCACTGAACATCACACAGGGGTGAGCGTGAAAACGTCAGCCGCAGGTGGTCTCTACACGGGTAGTCGAATGTGCAAGTGCTCTGGGCTTGGCTTGCTCCGAGCTTCGCTTGAGCCAGTGTGAACTCTTAGAGCCCAAGTCCCATGCACGCAGCTTTAAAGTGCTTGTATCAAACTTGGCCGTTTGTGGTATCATATGCCGAAAAACGGGGTCCGACGCAGTACTGGGCGAAAATCTGTGTCTACCACCGGCCCGCCGTGTCCCAGATGCCACCATCTCTTCGCAACACATTTACCTTCAACATAAGATTCCCTTTCATATGCAAATGCAGCGCCAGAGAGGAGCGGAGCCAGCAGCTCAAGCCGGCGTGCCACATCATTAGTCGCCCCGTATGCGACACCGGCGCGCAGGAGCGTATCCGCAATTACTATGAAGGCAAAACCGGCAAGTAGATAAGCACGAAACATCATACAGGTAGAGCGCCCGCCTGCAGCTCGAGCGAGAGCGTGCAGGAGAGAGTGAGCGCGGCTGCACGCGCAAAGATCAGCGTCAACAATTTATATTCCCAGCGACAATCATCGCATTTTACAGTAAAGAATGCTTCGGCAGCGGCCAGTAACCGGCATTGCGCCGGTTATGAAGCCGGGTGAGAACGACACTTTCTAACCCAGCCATCCCGAGTGAACCGAGTGCATCTCTAACGCCAGTCCTTCAGTGTATGAATATTGCCACCGTCAAGGTCCAAGCGTGCCTGAGCTAGCGGAAGCGGTGTTCGTGCGTGCGCCCCGGTTCAGCCCGCCCGTCCATCCAGGCCCATCCACTCCCTTTTGCCTTGTCACCCCCGCTCCGTCCGCCCCTCCCATTCTCCCAACAGACCTTTGACCATCTGTGCTAA
This sequence comes from Chlamydomonas schloesseri, assembly GCA_016834595.1. NCBI lineage: Eukaryota > Viridiplantae > Chlorophyta > Chlorophyceae > Chlamydomonadales > Chlamydomonadaceae > Chlamydomonas > Chlamydomonas schloesseri. The sequence goes on along the minus strand of JAEHOD010000142.1, from coordinate 94,703 downwards.
CACCCCTAGCGCCCCCAGCCTGGCCATACCCATACCAGCGCTCCTATGGGGCAAGTATGAGACTTGGAGTTCAGCGCTGTCGAGGAGGCTCAAGTGCAGTGGCGCCCACAGGCACCGTTGCTTGGGATTGGGCTTAATAGAGCCCGAGTCCCAGGTGCCAACACAAATGTTTCGGCGTTCCCGTGGGTGGCAGTGGGGAACGGCTCCCTGGTGGCTCACCCCTTGTGTGTGTGCGGCAAGTGCCCTCCCCCTCCCCTCGCGACATCCCCGACAGCGGCACAAGCCTGCGCATACAGACCATCGTACCCAACCGGCGTCACCTTTAGACTAATTCCGCCATTACTGCACCCAGTTGTCAAGGCCGATTGGGGCGACTGGCAGAGCTGTTCCGCCTGTTTCGCGTGGCCCGGACCGGCGTCCTTGTCCCAGTAGCCATACCGCATCTTCAAACCCTATAGTGATATATGTGGGGCGGTGCATGTTGCTGCCATCCATTGACGCGTCTCAACTAGAAGGTGGGCAGGCGCTAGACTAGAAGTAGAAGGTGACTGTATTCTCGTGAACGAGGGTACTTCCAGAGGAACGTCCCGTAAACACTGCTCAGGGAAATAAGCTTAGTATGGTGACATGTATGTGTCCGGTGGAAGGACCCAACTTGCCCCATTCGCGTGTGCTCATTGCGCGCGCTACACCCAAAGTAAGACACCCCAGTGATACATGGGCGTGAAACTTATAACAAGTAAACTTTGAATACTGTTGGTAGACCTGAAACCTGCGCAAGAGTCCGAGCGGGAAACTCTCTAGACTGTCGAGCACATAAACACGGGATTGCATCTAAAATTGACTATCAAGACTACACCTGCGTACATTTACAATTCCCCCGACCGCTTGCCTGTGACCCGACACCACTTTGAGGAATTGGCCAGTCACCATGGACAAACCTCACCTCGCGGAGTCATACCACAAAGAGCTTCTAGCGACGCTACAAGTAAGGCGCCAGAAACGGCGCCAGGAGCGGACTGATTTCGAACTGCACCCGCACGCCGCAAAAACCACCCTGGGCCGCGCCTGTGAGGCGCGCTTCCACAGCGCCTTGACCTCGACGGCTTACCATGTACCCGCTCATTCCACACAGGCCAAAGGCAAGATCCCACGAATGATGACGACAGCTGACGAGCGGCGGGATGCTGAGAACAAGAACACGGGGCCACGCATCTTTCCTGGGCCGTGGGGAGCAGAGGCGGTACTAGAAAACATGGTAGGTCGGGCGGTTCGCTGCGTGCACGCGTGCCCAGACGCATGCAATTTGCAACACGTCGGATGTTGGGTCTGGAGATGTCAGCTGAGGCTAGCTGCAAGCGCGTGGTGGCTGCGGCGCCTGATGATGAAGGGGAGGGGGGGCAGCTGCGTGCAGCCGGCCGCGTGCAACGTGAAAAGCGTAGAAGCGCTCCACATCCACCACAATGTTTAAAGTTATGCGCTAACTCACACAACACTCCTTCGTCGTTGCTGCCTCGCCCTACCTGTACCACACACACACACACACACACACACACACACACACACACACACACACACACACACACACACACACACACACACGGTCGCACGGTGTCGACCCTTCCTCTCCTTGTGCTTTTCTAACACACACACACACACACACACACACACACACACACACAGGTGCGCAAGGCTGAGGAGCGGATAGACAAGGCGACGCGGGGCCAGCCGCTGCCTGGTGGCTCGGGGACAGCTGCAGGGGTAGGGGGGTCGAAGAAGCCCCGGGACCCCACCGCCCGGAAACAGATCCAGGTGAGCTAACAGGGGAGTTGGGGGAGTGTGGGGAGTTGGGAGGGAGCTGGGACTAGGGGCCTGGGCTTGGGGGCCTGGGGGAGTTGGGGTGCGGGGGACTTGAGGCGCGAGGCTTAGCGGCACTGGGCCGGCGGCTGCAGTCGCGGGGGCGGCTGCAGCTGCGGCTGTGGGCGGGGGGTTGTTGGGGTGAGGGAGCGGGGCCTGTCAGGTGTCCCTCGATTGCCATGCCGGCTGGTTGGCTGGCAGCAGCAGCAGCAGCGGCAGCGGCAGCGGCAGCAGCAGCGGCAGCAGCAGCGGCAGCAGCAGCGGCAGCGGCAGCAGCAGCGCAGCAGCAGCGCAGCAGCAGCGGCAGCAGCAGCGGCAGCAGCAGCGGCAGCAGCAGCAGCAGCGGCAGCAGCAGCGGCAGCAGCAGCGGCAGCAGCAGCGGCAGCAGCAGCGGCAGCAGCAGCGGCAGCAGCAGCGGCAGCAGCAGCGGCAGCAGCAGCGGCAGCAGCAGCGGTAGCAGCAGCAGCAGCAGCAGCAGCAGCAGCAGCAACAGGTGGCAGGCGTGCTGGCGGGCGCCGAAATGCGTTGGGGCAGCACATGGCCCCGGGACTAGCGTGCGCATGAGTGGTGGATACATGTCGTGGTTTTGCATGCCCTGTGTATCAGTTTTCCAGCCGCCCATGGGGAGCTGGCAACGCATGTGGACTTCAGGACGGGACGGGGCTGGGGGGCTGGGCTGCCACAGCGCCGGAAAGCCACGGGACAGCTTGGGTGCACCTTCGTGGCGCCTTGCCCGGGAGCCTTGCCTTGCCTTGCCGTCCAGCGACACCGCTCCGCCCGACACCAACCCTGCACGCGTACACAGCGCGCAAACTCACCTACCGAAGTCTTAAACGTCACCCTAGCCCGCACCGACGTCCGACCTCAACAGCCACGCCAACCACCCACGCCAACCACCACAGGCGCGCATGGTGGAGCTGGAAAAGGAGCTGGCGGCGGAGCGGGCGCTGCGGACGGGGCTGGAGGGGGAGATGGCGGGGCTGAGGGAGAGCTTGTCGCGAGGGGGAGGGGGCGGGGGTGGCGGCGACAAGGCGGCGGGGCGGTGAGGTGGCGGCCTGGAGGCGGTGAGGTGGCGGGGGGTAGTTCATTCCAGAAACCAAAAGCGAAACGACGGGGGGGGAGGGGGTTGGGGGGGGATTCCATGGAGATGTGTAGTGTGTGAGGGTATAGCAGGATACATGCTGGAATTACAGTGTAGATTGATAGGTAGGCATTTAACTGTGTGCAAACAATGTGTGTTGCTTCAAGTCGCTACAGTGCTGCAGAGAGATAGGAGACGGAGTCGAGGGGACTGGGGGTGGTGTGACGGCCGGTGGGGGGCACTGTCGGCGTCAGGCACAAGGGCCGGCTTATTGCGTTATTGCTGGTGGGCTGATGTCGGGGCAGGGGCAGGGGCAGGGGCAGGAGCCCGCCCTGCACCCCGGCGGCGCCGTGCTGGAGAGCCGTGTGTGGTCTGTTGAGGATTGGGGGGCTTGCAGGGTGCACCATTGTTTAGCTCACACAAATGTACAGGTACAACGGCGGAGGAAGCAGTGCGGACGCATGCGGGCAGCAGCACTGACGAGTGACGGCTGCCGGGCAGAAGTAGCGCGCTGCCGGGCTCGTGTGGGATACGGTGAACTGGTGTCAGCTCGGCTGACGCGGCAGGCATGGCTTGACTTGATGTTACAGGTTACAAGTGTCCAAATTGCCAATTATGGGGGGGAGGGGGTATGCGGAGGTTGTTACAGCCTCCCGACAGCCGCACGACGTGCCGCACGAGCGCCACTACCGTAGTTCTGACACGAAGTGTATCGCTACCAGGACGCTGGACGTCTGCCCGCAGGTGCGCTGAGACTCCGGCTCTCCCGCTGCGTGGCGTCGCATTGTCGGTGTGGTCGTGCTGTCGCCTGGCCGGGCGCCCGGAGAGTGAGGAACGCTTCAGCAACCTCCAACCAGCTACCGACGTCGGTACAGTAACAGCAGCGCGTTTCTCTTGTTTCTGATCCCAATGCCTTGCTTGCTCGTATTTTTGGATATATGGGGGGCTTCGGACACTGCCGGGAACTTGCCTTCTTGCCCCTTGCCAACTCCATGATCGCTACCAGGTGGGGAGTCTGGGCAGGGGGCTGGGTAAGCTGCTGCGCACGGTTTTAGTCGGACGACCCTTTATGCGGAGTAAACTGGCACGACCTTCGAATTTTGCATCGATTTTAATTTCTGTGTGTATATTTTACGTAGCTTTATAATCTCTGTGAAAATTAGCAGTTCACTGAGGCCGACTCTTAGCCGGCTCGCTCCGCCAACCCCTCCCGCGAACTCGATCCCTCGCCTGAGAACTCGGTCCCCGCCAACCCCCGCCCGCGAACTCCGGTTCACAGTTCGCAGCCGTATACTTGCCCGACTCTCTATAGCTGTGTAACATGAGACAACATGCACAAGAGCAAGAAGACTATTTCGTCTGCAAGTACTCCTGCAAGGGGCTTCAGTCTTGGCTTCAGTGGTAGCCCGCCCACCAGTACCCACACACCGACTGCAACTCTTGTTTATGGGGCTCCACTACGGATTTAGAAATGCTTCTCTATTGCATACGGCAGTGGGTTGGATGGGGGGTGTTGGTGGACGGAGGTGGTGGAAACGCGGCCACCGGGAAGACCTTACCCTCTTCGCACGCCCTCTTCATGTGGGAAAGCTCTAAGCGTAGCGCTACATGCCATATATGAAGTTACAGACAGCGATGATGCGTGGTCTTGATTTGTTGGGTTGCAGACATGTACGGCGGCGTATGGTTTCTTCGCCCCCATAAAAGCCGCAAAGCCGCAAGCCAGCAGCGCTAGACCACTAAAAATGTTTCCAGACGATGAGCCCCCGCCGTGGGGCAGCCCGCGGCGCTCATCAGGGGAGCGCCTTAAGGGTTCCATCAAAAAGAAGAATGGTTCACCCTCTTATAGTGAGCGCCGCTCCAAGCGCAGCCTCCTGCCAGAGCTGGAGGCTCAAGCCGAACAGGCGCGGCGTCGATCGTCATTGCCCCAGCAACCCCCGCCCCAGGCAATTGACGTCACCATGTCATCACCGTCCGGTGGTGCACAACAGAGGCGGCGTGGTAAGTGGTCATCTATAGTCTGTTGGGTGGGAGTTACAGGAGATGCAAGAGAGCCTGCAAAGTAGGCAGGCCCGTCACTGCTGTCCCGCCCACAGGCTCCCACCACCACCACCACCACCACTATGTGGACCTGGCAAATGACAACAGCTCTGGCTCGCACGGTGGGCTGCTGGACCCTCCACGCCGCAGGAGCATGCCGGTAAAAATACTGTACAACTACATTCTGAGATCACTGTAGGAATATGCAATAGGACATAAAGCTTACTATTGAAACCACAACGAATGTTAATAACAGGCTTTCCTGCCCTCGCAAGCTGGCGCTGCTGGAGGCCTCCTGAGTGGGCCTGGTGGGCTGGGCGCGCTTGGGGCCGCCCAGGGTGAACTCACGCCGGTTAGTGCGAAAGGCATGGGCGAATGGCAAGCCTGCCGAACGCGCCCCCAGATAATAGCATGTGTTTAAAGCGCTTACTCAGCTGATTTGATACGTATAAAAATTTCAGTGGAATTCGACCGGAAACGAGTTTACTCCGCATTTAGGGTCGTCGGTTTTAGTCGCCCAGCATTTCAGGACGTGGGTGTGGATGACTCTGTGTATTATAAGTCATGATGTGTCTTTAACTCTTTACCACACAGCAGCCTGACACAGCTGATGACCGCCTTGCAAGCGAAGTTAACTCGAACAGCGTCGAACAATGAAGCGATAATTAGTCTAATCGTACATTTGTATTAGCGTAGACTAGCATATGATGCCAGCTGAGGATGGACAGGGTGCGCGGCCGCGCGGGCATGGCGCATCGGCGCGGGGAGCTCCCGCACGCGGCGAGCTGCCGCCCTACAGCTACGAGCCCCTGAAGCATCGATGGGAGCTCAAGCTGAACTTCATGTCGGGTGCGGGCTGTTGCCGGTATGCTTTGCTTTGCGCCAGGCGACCCCAGAATCCTTGGCGCCATCCTGACCCTTAACCAGTAGTGCCGTCCAGTGTGTCTCTCCGGCGACTCCCATGCGCTGTATCTTTTTTCCCGCGGGCAGGCGTGACGCTGGGGCCCTGGCTGTCATTCCTGTGGACGCACTGGCGCGACATCGACTGGGGGCTGTTCTGGCACCGGGTGGGTTTGAAGGTCGGGGATTGGTAAGGGGGCCCTGTGAGGCGACGGCGAGGGAAGCACGCAAAGGGAGGCTGGGTACCGGGCCCTGGGCACAGAAAGGACGGTCCAAACCGTTGTTACCGCCAGCGGGGGGGGCGCGGGGGAAGGCTTGGCTGGCGGCACGGACCAGCAGGGGCGGGGTCTTGCGTGCTGCACGTGATACGGTACGCAGAGCGGGTAGCGGCGGTGTATGAAAGGAGGAATGCGTGTTTGGTGTGCGCAATTGAATGCGTTACCCTCACCTCAGCGCTGCCGCCAGCCCCTTTCTTGCTCGTCCCCCCTTGATTGTGTCGGGCTCGAGCTGGTTTACTTCAACCAATTAGGGTGAAGTGCACCCCACAACCCCACACCCCACCGCACACACCCGCCACCGCACACATGCAGGTCGCCTTCCTGACCTGCATGTCGGTGGTCAACACGCTGCTGTCGGCGTTTGACTGGTGGGTCTGGTGTGACGGGTGGTTGACGGGGCTTTCGGGCGGGCGGGTGGTTACGCGGGGGGGGGAGAAGGAGTTGAGTGGAGTGACGTGGCAGTTGTGTGTACGTACGTACGTACGTATGGATTACTCATCCATCAGCAAGTTGGAGTTCCCGCCTCGCTTGCAGTAGGTGTTGCTGGTCCAATCAAACCCCCTCCCCCCCCCGCATAACATTTGATACACACCATCTATGGATGGCTACTACCCCCCCCCACACCCACCCTCACACACACACACACACACCCAAACACACACACCCGCACCCCCCCCCCCCCCACACACCCCATACCACACCACCACACCCATCCCAATACCAGGCTGCTCCACTCGCGCGCCGTGGCCGCCCAGCCGCTGCACCCCGAGCCGCTCTTCATCCTGGGCCACCCCCGCTCCGGCACCACCCACCTGCACAACCTGCTCAGCCGCGACCCCGCCTTCGCCTTCGCAAACACCTTCCACGCGGGTGGGGTTGGGGTTGGGGTCCTGGTGGGGGTCTGGGGGTGGGGTTGTGGGTGTGCGAGTAGGTGGTGGGTGAGGGGGTGGTGTGTGTGTGTGTGTGTGTGTGTGTGTGTGTGTGTGTGTGTGTGTGTGTGTGTGTGTGTGTGTGTGGGCTGGGTTGGATGGCTGTGGTGATGGTGGGGCGTGGGTGTGGTGATGCGGCTTGTGGGGATGGAGCGTGTGGTCGGGGGGGGGCATGTCCGCATGTGAAGGTAGGTGCGGAGGTGTGGGTGTGGTCGCGGCGGCGTGGGTGTGTGCGTGTGTTTGTGTGGGTGTCTGCCGGCCGCATAGTGATGCGCGCCCACCCACGGATCTTTTAGGAAACGGCGCACGCTTGCGCTCTCGCAAAACGCCCACGCCCGAACTACTTCCCTCTCCACATGACACACCATGCACACCATGCACACACACACACACACACACACACACACACACACACACACACACACACACACACACACACACACATCGCGGCCGGACTGGGATTCTGGGGCTAGGAGTGCCTGGGTATCACGCCACCGTGATCACACGCATTGGGTTGCACCCTTGGAAGCGTGTGGACATTAATCCCCCTCCAAGGTTAGGTAGACGGGGGTTACGCGATTTCGGGTAAGTAAAGCAGGTCGGCGGCTCAGGTAATTCCAGGTAAACCGGACGCGACGCTGCTTTGTCTTGATCGCATTGCATACACGGTCTTTGCTTTGCTTGTTTTCCCCTTGTGATCTCTAACACACATCGACGCCGTGCCGCTGCCGGGCAACACTCACATGCCCACGGCTCGACGTGAGCCGTGCGGCTGTGGACAGTACGGCCATGGCAGCGCCACAACGGGGCCAGCCGCCGCCACCCCGTCTGCGCCGCGGCAGCACCACTTCTGGGGCTGCGCAGTGGCAAAGGCGGTGGTGGCGCAGATCAACGCACACACCCCGGGGCCCCAGCCCGTCAGCCAAGCCCAGCTGTGGCTAGTGCAGGCGCCCTCGGGCATCCAGCAGTGCGTGTGGGATGTGGTGGCGATGGCGGCGCTTGCCGCCATAGAACACGGCCGGGTGCGGCTGCGCGGGATGACGCGCGCTGCAGCGGCCCAGGGAGACCAAGCGGCGGCAGCGGCGGCAGCACCCACCGAGGCAGCGGCGGCGGCAGCAGCGGGGGCGGACGCCGACCCAGATGAGGTCCCGCCCACACAGCTGACGCCGCCGCAGCCAGGCGTCAACCCCATCGAGCTTGCGTGCGCTCGCGCAGTCGCGGAATTTTGGTCGCGGCTGCTGCAGTTCGCGCAACTCGGTGTGCCCCGAAAGGGCTGGGAAGGTGTTGACGCCACCCACCCGATCCTAGCGGTGGTGGACGGGATGCTGCTCTGCGCGCTTCCGCAAGCTATGGAGCTGGAGCTGGAGGAGTGACCGGGATCAGCCTTCTCGAGTAAAAGAATCGCCATAGCAATGAGCCGCGGACATAGCGGCTGAATCTAGGGACCAGCAGGGTTGGGAAGGGTTGGGAGGGTCAAGGGGAGTGTGCGCCAGGGTTTCGGGTCAACGGAGCTGAGGGTGGGTTGGGTGCCGGAGCACCCCGGGCGTTTCTCGGCCAAGACCGGCCTGGTAGTCTGACGCGTTTGTGGCTGCCCTTTGGCATAGTCTGCCCTGGCGTCGAGTGCTGGTTAGGTTGTTGTCGAGGCTGTGAAAGGCTGCGGGGTCGCTGGACTCAGCCCCGTAGCCACCTGTCGCTGTGCTGTTGCGTGCGGTGTGCCGTCTGTCCGGTGCTCGTGTTGCTGCGGTGCTGGCCCTCCAGCCTAGAGCTTTGTGAGCCCGCTGGGCCCTGCGTTGTAGTACCAGCAGTAACCCTTCTGAGGTTACTGGCGTGGTCCAGGTTGGTTGGAGCGTCCCCCCGGTGGACTCCGGAGCTTGGCTGCGCTCTGGGCAGGGGAGACGCGTGATAGCGGCAGCGTGTGGCCTAAATGCCTCGCTGTCGCTGGCTGTCCCGAGTACTCGATCACGAGACTCGTCAGGCCGCCTGTAAACCCGTTGTTACACACACACACACACTCACACACACACACACCTACCACCACGGTAAAATATGCAAGGTAACACGCGACCGTCCGTCACCGCACCGCACGCACTTTCCTCTGTCTGCTATGCTTTCCCTTGTGAGCCCTAACACACGCCTACCGCTCCGACCCCCCCCCTCACATCTTCGCACAGGCTTCCCCTCCTCCTTCCTGGCGCTGGAGCCGGCGCGCGGGCTGCTGGCGGGGCTGCTGGCGCCCACGCGGCCCATGGACCGCATGGCGCTCAGCTGGGAGCTGCCGGCGGTGAGGCCGGCGGGGGTTTGTGTGGGTGCGTGGGTAGCGGCGGGGAAGGGGGGAAGGGGAAACGGGGCCATCAACGCCTGATCACACCTCCAGGAATGTTTGCGAGTTCGGTGTGCGGCTGCCTACCACCCACACACCACACAGCAGATACAGATACATCCACGTGCCAAACCTTCCGCGTCGCCTCAAACGCCTATGTCAACATCAAAACACATCACCCAACCGCCAACTGCCAACTGCCAACTGCCAAGCAATCGTGAACCAACCGCCAACCACCCGGGCATGCTCCCAGGAGGACGAGATAGCCGTCAACGTGCTGTCGGGCTGCCGCGTGTCACCGTACGCGGCGCTGGTGCTGCCGCGCGCGTGGCGGGCGGCGGGCGTGGCGGCGGGCGGAGCACCTGGAGGAGGGGAAGCCGTTGAGGGAGGGTCAAGAGGGGCAGCAGGAGGAGGAGGAGGAGGAGCAGGAGCGGCCGGCAGCAGCGGGCGCGCGGGCGGCGGCGTGGTGGGCCTCCGGGACTTCCTGGACTGGGAGTGGGAGTGGGAGGAGGAGGTGGAGTCGGAGGAGGGGGCGGCGGCGGAGCACCAAGCGCAGGGGGAGGAGGAGAAGCAGCAGCAGGAGCAGGCGACGCGGCGGGAAGCGCAGCGACAGCGACAGCGGCCGTTGCCAGCGCAGCAACGCAGCGGCGGTGCAGCAGCAGCCGCGGGACAAGACGCAGGAGGAGGAGCAGGAACGGGGACAGGAATGGGTGCGGAGGGGCATCCAGTAGCCGCGGCAGCTGCAGCAGCAGCGGCAGCTCCATCACGCCAATCGCCGCACCAGCGGCGGCGGGCGGCGCTGCGGGCGGCGGCGTTTGAGGAGTGGCTGGCGTCTTTCATGTGGTTCATGAAGAAGGTAGGCAGCGGGTGTGCGTGTGACACTGTGCGGCCGGGCTCGGGCGTAGTAGGTGTGGGCGTGCACGTGTGCGCATGTGACGGGCTGTGGGATAAGCAGCCAACCGCCTTCCGCCAACCCTACCACACACCCTCCTCCCCACCCTCCCCTCACCTCGCATCCCCCCCCCCCCACACACACACCCCACAGATCACATACCGGCACGTCCGCCTGCAGCAGCAGCGAACAGCCGCCGCCACAGCCGCCGCCGCCGCCGCCACCGCTCCGGGTTGCTCCGGCGCCCAACCGCCGCCACCAGCCGCCGCCGCCCAACCGCCCCAACCGCCCATGCTGCTGATCAAGAGCCCCGTGCACACGGCGCGGCTGGGCACGTGGCTGCGGCTGTTCCCGCGCGCGCGGTTCGTGTACGTGCACCGTCACCCGCTGGAGGTGAGGTGGAAGATGGAAGGGGGGGTGACTGGTGGTCAACAGTCCCGGTGAACAAACAAAATGAAACGGGGGGGGGGTGGTTACCAGCCCAAACTAAACCAAACCCAATACCCAATGGGGGGTAAGAGGTGAGGTGAAACGGGGGGGGGGATGGGAGGACCGGTGGAGAGGAGGTGACGGGAGGGGAGGGGGAGGAGGGAGCGAGGGGAGGGTCGTTTTCCTAGATAGCATACAGACCATTGCAACCCAGGTGAGGGGAAAGAGGGAGGAGTAGGGGCACGGAGTAGGGGAGCTTGGAGTGGCTGGCAGGATGGAGGGGGTTGGGGGCTGGCTTGCGGGGCGGCCGGGCTTTGTTCTGGGAGCACCGATGGCGCGACCTATGAGCACCTGCGCGACCGGCCTTTGAGCATACCCAATACCAAAGAGCGGAGCCGGAGCCGGAGCCGGAGCCGGCCATGCGTCAAAGCGCCTGGCCGCACCTTACTTGTGATTGGCGTGTGCTCCCCCACCACCACCACCTCCCGCACCTAGGCCTCCCCTCGCCCCCCGCCCCCGCCCCCCAACCCCCACCCCCACCCGGCAGGTGTTCCAGTCCGCCGCCCACATGGCCAACACCTACTACCCCTACACCTACTTGCAGGTCCGTGTATGTGGGTCCGTGGGTCTGTGTGGGTCCGTGTGGGTCCGTGGGTCCGGCTTTCTGTCTGGAAAGGGTGGTTGGCGGGCAGGGTGGTTGGCTGGCAGGGCGGGGAGACCTCAGGGCAGGACACATCAGGTCTTGATGGCTTGACTTAACTTGCATGGACGGAGGGACGGAGCGCGTGGGGGTTGCACGTGAGGCCGTGGGAGTGAGGCCGAAGGGACATGCATGCGTGCTGTACCCTCGCGTGCGACCGTCTGTACGTCTGACTGCAACCACTACGTACTGCGTACTGCTGGTCACACCCATGCTCGCACCCACAAGGCGCCGGACGATGCAACCACCAACGACTTCATAATGGACCAGTACGAGCTGATGTACAGGTGGGTGGGTGGGCGGGCGGGTGGGTTGTAGATACCAGCCCAAGCTAAACCGGGTATTACGGTATTTTGGTTGCAGCTCACTGGGTGCAGCTCTAAAAAGATTGATTGTGGTTTGCTGCGAGCGCAACAAATTGGGTTTGGGGCTGGCTAGGCTAGGCCCAGGTGCACGTGACGCTCTTAGCTAGATGCATGCGCGCCCCCTCGCTTCGTTCCTCAGTCCATGCGCACATATCTGTCTGCACACGTACACGCCTGCACACGCACGCACACGCCTGCTGCACACGCGCACACACGCACGCACGCACGCACGCACACGCGCGCAGCTCCTACGCCTCCCGCCGGGCCGCCGTCCCGCCCGGGCGCCTGGTGGAACTGGGCTTCGGCGAGCTGGAGGCCGACCCGCTGGCGGCGCTGGGGCGCGTGTACGAGGCGTTCGGGTGAGGAGGGCGGGGGGAGGGCGAGGGCGGCGTTGGTTGATGGCGGTGGCGGTGGGTGAGATGGGCGTTAGGTGGGGAGCGGTGGGTGCGTGCGTGTATTAATAATAATACGGTAGGTGTTGTCGCGTGTACTAATAGGTGGTGGGGGCGTGTGGTCGCGCCACCGGGTGTCACCACCCTATAATTCATTCCCCCACCCCACCCCATCCACCTCACCGACCCTGCCTAAACCCAACCGTTTGCAACTTCCTCCCCTTCAGCTTACCACACCTGCTGCAACTTACCCCAACCCTTTACCACCTGCCATCACCGCCACCACCACGTTGCTGCATGTCGCATTGTCACACACTCTGACACCACCACTTCCTCACCACCACCACTCCACACACCCCATAAACCACTTTTCGTCACCAACCACCCAACCACCCAACCGCCACACAGCTGGTCGGACCGCTGGCCCGCCGTGGCGCCCCTGTTCGGCGACTACAGCGCCAGCCTGGCCGACTTCAAGAAGAACCAGTTCACCAGGTCGGTTTGGTTTGGTGCTAGATAAATTTGGTGCTAGATAGATAGGTAGGTAGCCAGTTGATGTGTGTCGTGTCATGTGTGCGTGCGTTTCTTCTGGGCATGCGCTGAAATGCAAATGTGAAGTGGGCGGCATACGGGGATGGTGTTGTCGAAGCTGTGTTGCGGTATGTAGTGCTGCGGTGCACCCGGCAGTGCAGGACTGGGGCGTACCCGAACGTACGTGACCGGCTGCTGCCTTCCCCGCTGGCTGTGCTGCAGTACCGTGTATGTTGCCGCTGGGCACACCGCGCGCCTGCTGGCAACCCACGTGCCAAACCCGCCAACTGCTGGATGATGGCCATGGCCAACCGCTGCTCGCTGCTGCTGCAGGCTGACGCCGGAGGCGGAGGCGGTTGTGCGCCGCCGCTGGGCGCCGTCTTTTGCAGAGTTTGGGTATCAGTAGTCTGGCGGGGGCGGGTAGTGCAGCTGTGAAGTAAGCGACATTGGACTCAACAGGCACTGGTGATGACCTGCCACATGACTTGATGTTTACAGCAGCTGGGGGTACCGAGCGCCACGATAAGAATGGAAGAGCTGGGCCGCGCGTTTCGTTCAGAGGCAAGCTCATTGATTTGAAGGGCGCCTGCATGACAGCCGCGAGGCAGGTTCGCGACTGCGGCGCTGCGCACGCCTTTCCCGGGAGCCCGGGCGGGAGCCCGCACTGTGGAGCCTTGGGGATATCATCAAGCACGCTTGTGCCAGTCGTCAAGCGGGTATAGGTAGGGCATGTCCAGGCGAAGATGGTTGGCATGTCGGTTGAATGCACTAGACTGCGAGTGGTTAAATGGTGATTGTGTTATCCGAAGTGGTTGTCACGGCTAGCGGCTAGCGGGCAGAAGGAAAGATTGTCGCCAGCAGTCCCCCTCACGCTGGGCCGCGTGTTCAGAGGCTGCAGGCATGCACCCTGCACCGCGCACAAGGAGTTGGCAAGGGGCAAGAAGGCAAGTTCCCGGCAGTGTCCGAAGCCCCCCATATATCCAAAAATACGAGCAGGCAAGGCATTGGGACCAGAAACAAAAGAAACGCGCTGCTGTTACTGTACCGACGTCGGTAGCTGGTTGGAGGTTGCTGGAGCGTTTTTGCTGGCGCGCATTCCTCACTCTCCGGGCGCCCGGCCAGGCGACAGCACGACCACACAGACAATGCGACGCCACGCAGCGGGAGAGCCGGAGTCTCAGCGCACCTGCGGGCAGGCGTCCAGCGTCCACGGATGAGCGCCGAAGCTGACAACGAGCGTAATGCAAAAAACAGCGTGCAGCAAGCAGTGGCCGGGCGACAGAGTGACAAGCAAGGGCAAAAACAGGGCGCGGCAGGGCAGAAGGGGAAGCCCGACTGCACGGAATGGCGGGCGAGTCGAATGCAGTGCAACACACGAACAACACAGCCGGAGGTGAGGAAGCGTAGCTGATGGAGAGGGGTATGGCTGTGACTTCGGAAGGGGCCTAGAGACGCGCACTATTCGGCAAAAGTTTTCGGCTTGAGGCGTTTTGTGAGGCGTTTTGGCTGGAGCTGCGCACGGCAGGGAATGCCGGAAAGCGGTCAAATATTAATTAAGGCTGACGGCTGGACTGCGGAAGAGGTGTTTCAGGACGAGCGGGGTAGCTGCTACTGACAGGGGAGAGTGGAGCTGCTACTGACAGGGGAGAGCGGAGAGACAGAGGCACAGGGCAGTGCCTGTATCTTGTAGATGCCCTTGGGCCCTAAGTGTCTACTACCGCGTAGATGACCCCTGCTAATCCTTCTACGCTAAAACATTTTCTTGGGGGGCAAGCCCCCCAAACCCCCCAAAAACGTCTACACTTCCCCTGATTTGCCCGCCAAAACGTCTACCGGCCGTAGACGTGCGCCCCACCAAACCCTGAAAGCTTCTACGTTTTCGGCCGAAAAAGGGCAATTTTCTACGCGGGAGAAGGAAGATACAGGCACTGGCACAGGGCTCAGAGGCCAGGGACAGGGGGCGCTGGAGGCTGTATGGGCTGGCGGCTGCGCGTGTGATACTGGCGTTGGGCTGGATGGAGAGAGGCACAGGGCTCAGAGGCCAGGGACAGGGGGCGCTGGTGGCTGTCCGGGCTGGCGGCTGGGCGTGCGGGACTGGGTGCTTAGGTAGGGTTGGGCTGGAGGGACCCGGGCTCACGAAGAGCTCCCCGGTGGCACAGGGCGCGTGGGTCTTAAAAGCAGGCACCCCCCACCCCGGGCGCGACTCCCCCCACACACTTGCCGTCACTCGCGGCGTCGAACCACACACAAAACCCCGCAGGCTCCCGGCCGAGAGGCCGACCACCGAACATCGCGCAGTCCTGCGACGGACACGCGGCAAGCGCAACCACGAACCCGTGTCATGCGCAAAGCCCACCTAGTCGCAGGCGTCCCTGTCGCCGAACCCCCACCCCCCATCCCTCAGTTGTCACCGCCGGCGAGGCCGGGGGAACCGTGTCTGTACCGCAGTAGTCCAGCAACGGAACACCGGCACGGCCGCCTCCGGGCCGCAGAGCGGCGCAGGGCAGCCGGGACCGGCGCCCCACCCCCCATCACCTACTACATGCCTCCGCATCACTCGGGACCGCCGCTACCGTCGTCCAGAGGGCCGCCGGCGCTGGCTGAGTGCTGAGCTGAGTGCTGCACCGCGCACAACCTGACAAAGCCTGCAAGCGGTTAGCGTTTTAGCTGGCCAGGCATCTGCTGGGCAAAGCTGGCGCCGGGGACCATTCGGCATGCGCACGGCAGGGGCGTGGCTGGAGGATTGTCTGTGGTGGTACTGCCTCGCCGGGCGCCGGGCGTGAGGAAAGCGTGGCAGCAAAATGCTCCAGCAACCGCGGCCAGCAACCTCTGTCCACCTGTCGGTACACTCACAGCGCGCACTTATCAGCCTCTGCCCCTCCTGTATGTGTTTTGCTGTTTGATGCATGTGGACGGGAGAGCTGACCTGCTTACGGGACGATTGCGGAAACCTGTTCCCTTACTTACGGGGCTGGAGGATGGGAGGGGGCGGGGGGGACGGGGGGGGGGGGTGAAGGTCGCCATCCACGGTACCTGCCGCCGCCCGTTGGTCATGGATGCTCTGACCTCAGTGTGCAAGAAGCTATGTTTATGCAATAAGAGCACTTGCGCGAATCAGAGGTTTGCTCTTCCAGCCATGCACTCGTGAGCACTTGTCTTCGGGGTAGGCGCACGAGTATCAAGGGCCCCACGGCACTTCAAAGCGCGAAAGCTTGCATGCTCAATGCATGTCGCGACCGCACCCAGACCTTGCGGCGGGATTTCTATGGACCTATTCGTGTTTGAACATTTATGAAGTTGTGTTACGGTACTAGGAGGGGCTATCCAACGACTTCAACATCGGCAGCACGCCGTGTAAGGCGCTCCCCCCATGTGAGGTTGCACTGGCCAGAGAATTGTGCTCAAGGCACGTCATCGAGAGCTGTTGCAGTCCGGCTCTCCATTCTCTCCCGGCAGTCCACTCGCATTTCACCTAAACGAGCGCTCCCTACCTCCCCAGATCGGCGACAAGGATGAGATGGAGTGACTGAAGCTCGCGGTGGCGCGCCTGGAGGGGGTTGCACGGGAGCTTCACGCCTCCAGGGATGCCACGCGCAGCAAGCTCACGGCCATGATGATTGTCTAGATTGGGGACAAGGAGTCCGCCCTGGCGGCAGCCAAGGCCAGGCTCTCACAACAGGTGGAGCGGTTCCGCGCGTGGCTTGACGCTGTGCGGGCGTCATGGCGGGCGTCGGTGGGCGAGCTCGTGGCGCAGGGGCAGCTCCTGGAGAAGAAGCTGTGGGAGGCCCGGCGTGATGTAGAAGACCGCGACCGCGCTCTTGAGCACCAGGCGCAGGTGCACGAAGAGCAGATTCGCGCGCTGCAGCTACTGCAGCTGGAGTCTAAGTATGTGGACGAGGGGCCTGTGGAGTTGCTGTCGCTGTTTGACGTTGAGTGAGCATGGGTGTGTGTGGAGGTTGGAGCAAACTGCACGCACGCGAGACGGCGGGAGCTTTGGAGGATGATGTGATTGATTACATAGGAGCAGGATTTACACAATCAGATCGTAGCGTTCCCGTGAGCCGCCATACGACCACGCAGAAAGCTATAAAAGCCACCTGCCTCTACCGCAACGGTACCGAGCCCTCCCCACTAACCCGGCGTTTGCCGCCCTCCTACCTCGCAACACCACCCCCAGCCGCCTAACGACGCCCGCCACGCTAGAGGCGCACCTGAAACACATGACCACCCTGCACCCTGACGCCCGCAGTGGCACCAATGGAACCCAAGCAACCCACAACACAGATTTACGTCAGGCAACCCTGTCCCACCTAATAAACCATACAGCTGGCATGCCACCGCCGCCAACGTACCCCACCCACCCAGCAGCCCACACCCAAAACCCAAACCCGTCGCCTACACCATTAACGCCACAACTCGCACAGGCTGTCCCAGACACCCCACCCCCACATAACACACAGACAGATGCCCTCCCACCAACCAACACCCTCGACACACCGCCACCCACACTGGCCCCCCGCCCTGCTGGCGGCAAAAAGCCTCGGCCGAACGCCATCAAGAGACTTAAGCAGAAAATTGACGCAGAACCGAGACACGACCCACTCCTTCCCAGAGGGATGCGGGGGCACACACGGCTTTGTGCTGCAAAACGACCCCGACAAGGCTGACCGCGGCCCACCCAATTTCGTCATGTTAGCCCGTCAATTTTTCATGTGTGTACAGCAGGACATGCAAGGCGCTAACCGTATGCCCCGACTCGGTATCCCCCGCTACCATCAACAATTCCCGCACAACAGGACCCGCCAGCCCTATAACCGTAAAATACCAGCCCACCTCACTAACCCCTACTTCCTCACCGACCAAGAGGGCCCAACGCCCAACCCAGTCACGGCATACATAGCCGCCCACCCGCCGACACAACCCCCAGTCACCTCCTACGACCAGCCACCCCGCTGGACAGCCACAGGCGACTTTATGATTGCCCCCAGTCCACCACACTGGCCAACTATTACAGGGGCCGACGGCAACAACCCCAACGATCCACGTGAACTAGACGCAGACACACAAGGCCAAGCCCGCGCCCTCCACATGATCGCCTGTGCACAGCTCCGACAGCACAAGGAGGAACACGCCAACGATCCCAAGCCTCTGAGAAGGTGGCGGTGCATTCGAAACCAACTTCTAACTGGCCAACTGTCGTGGCCCAAACAAGCGCACCACATCCCCCAAGCGGCTAACCAACTTATCTTCTCGCTATACAACGAAGCTGAGGAAATGTCACACATCGTAGCGGGCCCGGTCACTAAGGCTGTCACGGCCCCCAAGCGAGGTGAGAGCCTCCACACCGAAAAGTATTATGAAGTGGCCTGGATGGACTCCGTCATCGTTAAAGGGGCCAAAGAGGCGTACAAACGCATGAAATACACAGGCGAGGCAACCCCGCACCATGGCTACGGCACAGCCTGCAGCCGGTACTTCACACGCATGAAATGGGCCCACACTAATGAACCCATCGACAAATGCCCAACTATAGAAGGCTGGGACCGGGCCATCGCCGCCCACCTACAGAAACTCTCTAAACCTCAAACACCGAAACCCCCTCCCCTTGCCCGGGACAACCGCCTAACCCCAGCCCAACAGCAAGGACGCTGGACGGAACCCGACCTGACCGCAGCGCACACCCGACGCACGGTCCGCCAGAACACACGCATTGACACTAACCCGTGCAACCCATACCTTGACATCCGCCCCACCGGCCAATACCATATTCAGGTCCCCGACACCTACACAGACACTAACACCCTCGCGCACGTTTACGGCCCAACCGGGCGACACATTGCTTCCATCACCCTAGGCACCCTCCTGACCCTTAAAGCCCGATACGACCACGCCCTCGCCACCTACCCCGAAGCCACCCAACCCCACAGGGCCAAGGGTGGCTTCCCAGAAGACCTGGCAAAACTCCTCATCCGCACCAGGGTAGACAACAACGGCAAAAGCTGTAAGGAGGCACCCCCTCGGGAACGCTCACTCCCAGAACCTTTGGTAAGAGCGCTGTATAACTGCCTCACCTCCACGCACCCCGACAACGGCCAGCCACCCCAAATCACCGAGCGCTTTGCTTCCCCACTTAACTGCACTGGGAAAGCCACGAGCTACTACAGCCTCCACGCCGCCGACATCCTCTTCGGGGCTTCACACGACGCTTATACAGCCCCCTTTGACGGTCTCTCCCTCGCCCACCCAGACCCTGAACCCGCCTCCTGCGCCAAAGCTCTCGCTTGGGCCACCGCGTCTATCACACACCTGGAAAACCAAGCCACACCCGCAATTACGCTCATGATAATCCCGCAACACAATGGGCCCGCTATGCGAGGCCTTGTCAGTGCCCACGTCACCCCCCTGGCGCACATCCCCGCCGGGACACCCGCTGCGGCCCTGCTCGAAGGGCTCGGGACCACGGCCACCACGGCCAGCGGCAAACGGGGCCTGCTACTTCTCCTCATCGCTAACACCACCGGAGTACAGGCGTTAAACTCTAACGGCAACCTTGCGCGGCTTCAGAACGCCCTGACCGACCTTGGGGCCACACCCCCGACACCCCTCACAACACCGACACAGCGCACACCCGCCGCCTGGCCGGCCCGGGTCACTCTCCCCCGCGACCGAACCCCCAACGTAACCAGACCATACTCTCACCGCGCCAAAACCCGCGCTCAACAACTAACCAGCTGCAACGCGCCCCCACGGCGTAGCCTCCGCACCTGCCCTGCGCCTCCGCCCACCCTCTCAGCCCTCTACGCCGCGCGCGCCGATTACCCCGTCACCTCCCCATACCTGCACAACTCAGACGACATCATATGGACGGATGGATCGTGTATCAAAGCGGCTGCGGGAGAAGATGGCCGCGAAATGAACCAACTGGGGGCATGCGCATGGTCCCAACCAACAGGACACGTTTACATCGAACCGGGCGGCCTCAACAGCACTAACACCATCCAGAGGGCCGAACTCTCCGCTATACTAGTAGCCCTCGAGCATTTTAGGCCCCGCCTACAACTCTTCGGGTACACCAACCTGACGATAGCCAGTGACTCCCTTGTCTCCCTCTACCTCATCCGCCGGGCCCTGCATGCGCCGGAACGACTCCTGCTCTCCAAACACAAAGGGATCTTAGACCGCATCCTACACGAACTACAGCAATACGCCGAGGCAGGCGTCCCTGTCCAGCTACTGAAGGTACGCTCCCATACGGGGCTCCACGGAAACGAGGAGGCAGACAAGGGCGCCGCCGACGTAGCAGAACGCAACGCCAACGCCATGGCACAAGCCACCCACCTTGAACAGGACGAGCCGTGGACCAAAATATGGTGGCCCAAACGAAACCATGACGACTACTACCTGAGCGACCTCAACCGTGGCGTTCTGTCCTCCTTACCCATCCACGCACAAGTGGGCTTCACCAACAACACACCCGTGCAGGAACGATGGGAAGCCGCGGCTGCGAGTATGTGCCCTAGACTCAGCAACCGTACCCTCTCGAGCAAAACACGCCACCCCTGGCTCATCAAACAGATCCTCTATGCCAGATTCGGGTACCTCTTTAACGCCCAGCTCAAACGCCGGTACCGAATGGGAGGGAACGGCAACTGCCCGCTGTGCCAGACACCCGACTCGGGAAGCCACATACTGGGAGGATGTACACACCCCAAAATGAAAGGAGCTTACATCAATCGCCACAACTGGGCCGTTCAAAGAGTCGCTAAGTGCCTGTCCAAAGGCAAATTTAGCGGCGGATACATGGTCATGGATGCAGGCCCGCTCGCAGACCTCCCAGCCTACGCCTCGGCCCAGCGCCCGCCCCCCTGGATGTTCCCCTCCAACACCCCCGCGACCCTCATAGACAAACTCCGCCCGGACATACTCTTCATACCCAACCTCTCCACCCACGATGCTAACCAGGAGGACTACCGTCCACCCCGCAACAAAAGGGGAATGCCCGTCTACATCATCGAAGTTGGGTACAGCTCAGACATTGGGAACGAAGACAAAAGCGAAGAAAAAGCCCGACAACACCGCGAGCTTAAACAGCTGCTGGAACAAGCTGGCTGGACGGTCCATTACTCCGTGGGCGAATGTTTGGCACTTGGCTTTACAGGGGCAATCCCCCAAAACTTGAACTCCCTCCTCACCGACCGCCTGGGTGTGACCAAAGCAGCAGCACGCACATGCGGCGAAAAACTCCACGACAACGCGGTCAGTACTGCCGGCGGTATCATAAAAATGCGCCGGATTATGGAACGGGAGCTACAGAAACGAGGGGGCTGAGGCCCCTCCCCATTTTCTCTGTGCCCCCCGGGGTGCGTGGTGAGGTGAAAGCGCGAGGGGGGCGGGCCCCCTTGCCCTAGTCACCTTGCCCCGTTAATCCACGCCAGGCCCTACGGGCCGGCGTTTCCTTATTATTATTATTTCAGATCCTAGCGTTCCTGGACAATTGACAATGGACAATCAACACGCACACATAGGCACGAGCTTTGTAGAGAGCTGATGGGTGTTTTAATACCGGCCGGTAAGAACGTTTGGAGTTTGGATGATGTAAGGATGGATGCTGATGCTGGAGAATGAAGCCCCACACCAATCCTTCGCACATCGGGATAATGAAGGCCCCCCCAGCATGGGTGTGTCCTTCCTGCTGTCTGGGAGCCTTGTACAGACGCCGAGCGAGACCTGCGGTGTACCGCGCTCACAGTCATCAGGGAAGTGTGGACTAGGTGGGCGGGCCGGCCTAGGTCTGTGCCTCGTGCCCCCAGTCTGCCCCTGCCCGAGCGAGATGTTTCATGTGGTCCCGCACTACAATTTGTAGTGAACTAGTCAAAGCAAGTAGGGCCCCTGCAGGTGTCGCCTGCAAGGACTGTGGGCAAACTCCCACCGGAAATGGTGCCCCTCACCTAGACTGCAAATGATGTTTCCTGCTAATATAAACTCCTGGATAACCACAACCTCACCGCCCCCCATCTCTCCCATGGTAGGCCCAGCCGCCTAGGCCTGCAAATTCCCGCCGTAGACGCTTCCAGAAGCCTGTGACAGCCTCCGTCTTCGCCCCCGCCAGCATGTATGCTAGGAGCGTCCCCTTGGCCAGTGCCATTAATGCCGCCGCATATCCTTGCCCCCCCCCTTATTATCGTCGCTCTGGAATGAACTACCGGTACCCCCCTACCTACGTGCGCCTAATTGCACAGCACGTTGAGCAGCGCCTGCAGCTCCATCACCTGCGGCCCGCTGTGTGTTCGCGAGACGCCTGACCTGGTATGAGACACCTGCGCCGTCGCAAGGATAAGCGAACGGCACCTCATTCAGTGCACGGTACCCCAGCCAGTCCGCGCATCACCAGGACCTTACTGATGCTATGACTGGGGGCGGAAGGGATGCTTTGGACAGCTGCGCCACTGTTTTGGATACCCATCCACCCTCGCAAGTTCCAACAAGGGCGCCCTGCATGTATCGCCCCGCAGCCGGCCTGCCACTCGTCTCTCGCCCCATATGTGCAGCCATACTCACATGCACGTTGTCACCCCACCAGGCGGCCGGGGCGTCCTGCCCCATGGTCCCCAGGTCCACCACCTCCCAGCCCGCCCGCCCGGCCACCTGCGCCAGCTCCCACTGCTGCAGGCACAGCATGCGCTCCAGCTGGTTGGGCACGCAGGTGGGCGTTTCGGCGGGCCGGTACCCGAGCAGCAGCCACAGCACTCGCCGCAAGCGTAGCAGGCCGGCCTCGTGCAGCTCAGCACGCAGCTCTTGATAGGTCATCACGAGCTGGCTCAGCGCGTCAAGGTACTGCGCCACCGGCCGCCACTTGTGCAGCTGGGCGTGCCCCGGCGTGCGGGGTGCGCACTGCGCCCCCACCGGTGCACCACCGGGATGCAGTGCCTCTGCTGCGCTGCTGCCTCCTGTGCAGCCGGGACTTGCCAAGCAACTGCTGCAGTTGGTGCAGTTGGTGCAGTTGGTGCAGTTGGTGGCTGTGGCTGCTGCCACTGACACACGGAGGCACGGCGGTCCCGGGTCGAGGCCGTAGGGCTTGAGGTAGTCAGGTGCGGCGTGCTCAAAGTCTGCAACAAGGGAGGGAGGCATATGACGAAGTGGTACACAGCCCTCCCAAAAATTCCTCGTGGCCACATTTGGGTTGCGGACTTGCATGGAGCCTCGTCACTATCAGTCCCATACCCGGCACACCTGCGATGTCATGCAGCTCCGAGGACAGCGCCAGCACCTCATGGCCCATCATCAGTTCCCGCAGGCCCAGATCGCCGCTCGTTGCCGCCGCCGCCGCCGCCGCCGCCGCCGCGGCCGTGGTGGCACCAGCCTGCTGCTGCTCCTTCTCCTCTTCTAGCCGCTGGTGCCGCTGGGCCTCCACCGCCAGCAGTTTGCGCACGCCCACGCAGTACGGCAGTATCTGCTGGTAGCGCACGTGCGCGTACACCCCTGGGTAATGCATGGACATGTACCACTGCAGCTCGTTTGTGCGGGAGTCACCAACCAGCGCCAGCCGCCTGCCGCCCAGGCACGCTGCCGCCTCGTCCGGCGTGTAGAGCCTGTGGGTGCCAGATACGTGGGTGGGCGCCGGGGCTGAGGGTTGCGCAAATTTGTCAGCTGCGTGCGCACGATGTGGCACCACGACTTTGGCCAGACTGAGTGGTGCGTCGCCTGTGTCACACACTCGTCAAACGATCTGTCAACATTCCGCCGCCGCGCTCACCTATACTGGCAGTTGTGCGGCACATATACGTCGTGGAAGTCCATGACCAGGTTGTCGGGACTGCCGTACAGAAGCGGCGACAGAGGGCCCGTACAAAGGCCCGGCGGGCAGTCCCGAGCCCCCTCCGGCAGTCGCACCCACTCGCCCTTGGCCGCGCCAGTGCACAGCGGCTTTGTGGCCATGTTAGTGATGGCACCGTCATGGCTACTGATGTTACTGATACTGGCATTGCTGCTGCGGGCTCGGGAGCCGTCAGCAGGTACAGGACCCACGACCGTTGCTGGTGAGTCATTGGTGGCGCCAGCAGAACCACCAGCCGGGCTTTGACTTAGCCGTCGTCGGTAAGTGCGAGCTTGCCGCCGACTGTTTGCGTGGTGCTGATATAGCTGATGCTGCTTGTCGCCTGACGCACGGCTGCCCGCTACAGCTGTGCTACTGCGACGGTTGCCCGCTGTGGCCGAGCTGGAGCCCTCCGCTTCTTGCTCCTCTTGGTGCCGCCTGTGCAGCGGCATGACGAGCACGGGCGGCCGCAAGGGCGTGGTCTCCACGTAGCGGTGTTGCAGCTGCCACAGAAAGTCAGTGTGCAGCAACGCGTTGAACCCCAGAGGCAGAGGGTGCGGCTGCGGCTCTGTGCGTGGCTGTTGGGCCTGTTGGGGCTGTGTTGCCCCGTCGTGCTTCTGGTTCCACTGCGCAGCTGCTGCCCCGGCCTCCACGCCACCCACCGCCATCTTCACCGCCTCAGCGTGCAGCTCGACCCTACTGGGGGCATGCGGCGCAGCTCCATGCAACAGGCCTGGGCGGGCGGTGGCCCACAACAGGAAGCTGGCGTTCCAGGCGCCGGGCGACACGTGGCGCCAGCCGGGGAACACGTAGCGGCCGCGCCCGACATGCAGACCACCCAGCCGAGTGCGCACGCGGCCGCCGCGGCTGAGCTCCAGGATGAAGAAGTCACGTCCTGTAGACGAGATGTTTCGGTTTGGGGCGTGTACATGGATGGGGAGTATGTGGTGGTAGTTGGCACTTCCTGTAGACGAGATGTTTCGGTTTGGGGCTTGTGTTTAGCCTCCCCCGTTTGGGCCGTCAACTGTATAACATACCAGGATGCTAAAGATTGACACCCGTCGCATTTTTCGAGGGTGGATCATTTTTTATCATTCCAAGTGTCGTTCAAAAAAAGGCTTGAAAGCTAGCGATGTGGAGAAGCTTGTCAAGCAGGGCGGCATGCCGACATGTCAAGCTATTTCGCAAACCCTGTCAAAACCGCCATGCCGTTGTACCCCTCTCCCAGACCGGCGTCATACCGCGCACCGTGTTCGGCGTTTCGAACCGTCGCTGAGCCCTCGGAGCAGGCCAGGGCCTGCGTTACTATTTCCGATGAATTATAGCGAGTCAGCGATAGGCCACAGGTTGGGAGATACCGGCGTGATAAGGATGGAGGCGTAAAGAGAGAACAGGTGCTGAAGCCCGAGTAAAAGCGTCCAGCGTAACCCTGGTGTATTGAAAGATCAAGCAAAGCAGTTGAAATGGGAAAAGGTGCTAGCAGAACTGCAATAAAGATAGCGAGGGGCCGCATTGATTCGACATAGGTTGAGCTTTGGCGACGGCGCTTTGGATCACGGTGGAGTTCTTGCTGCGCTATTTATATGGCGATGATTATAGTAGTCGGGTCTGCATGGGCGACCAAGCTACCGAACACTGCTGAGCGCTCCGCTTTGTGTGACATTCCGTGTCCTGGAATAAGTGCATTGTAAATATTTACATCGCGGAGTTCGGCGTCGTAAGCGTGAACGTCAAACAAATCCAGCGAGTTTGCGCACCCCGAGTGCTTCAAATTTTTACATTTCAATTCTTTTTATTTCTCAGCTGTCGGAGAAGAACCACGACCCCGCACTCCGCCGGGCACTGATTGACGACGACAGCCGACCACGCGAGTACAAAAGGCTCCGCGTTCCCGCGTTCAGACATTCCTTTCGCGAGCAACGCATTCACACACTACTTCGTTCATATACTTGCCCTTCTTTGGGCGGACGGCTACCTTGCCTCCGCCCCGTCGCGACGTTCGAGCTACTAGTTCGAAAAGTACTACGAAGTAGCCTGGATGGACACCGTCATTGTGACAGGGGCCAAAGAGGCATACAAACGCATGAAATACGCAGGCGAGGCCACACCGCACCATGGTTACGGCCCAGGCTGCAGCCAGATTGTATTGGTTACAGGAGGGACCTGCTGACGCAGTTCGCGAGCCAGCGAAAGCCAGTTTCACAGCCAGTTTCACACTCATGCAATGGTCCCACACCAATGAACCCGTCGATAAATGCCCGACAATACAAGGCTGGGACCGGGCCGCACATCTACAGAAACTCTCCGAACCCCAAACACCGACCCCCCCCCCCCCCCCCCGCCCGGGACACCCGCCTAACCCCTGCCCAGCAACAAGGACGCTGGACCGAACCCGACCCGACCGCAGCGCACACCCGACGCAAAGTCCGCCAAAACACACGCATCGATACCAACCCGTGCAACCCATACCTAGATATCCACCCCACCGGCCAATTCCATATTCAGGTTCCCGACACCTGCACAGACGCAACCACCCTTGCGCACGTCTACGGCCCCACTGGAAGGCACATCGCGTCCATCACCCTAGGCACCGTGCCTAGGCACCCTCCTGACCATCAAAGCCCGCTACGACCACGCCCTCGCCACTTACCCAGAAGCCACTCACCCACACAAGCCCAGGGGCGGCTTTCCGGAAGAGCTGCATTTTAGCGCATGTCCGCAACCTGGCTAAACTCCTCATCCGTACCAGGGTGGACAGCAAAGGCAAAAACTGCAGGGAATCACCCCCACGGGAACGCTGACTCCCAGAACCACTGATAAGAGCGCTGTATAACTGCCTCGCCTCCACGCACCCTGACAACGGCCATCCGCCCCAAATCACTGAACGTTTTGCCTCCCCCCTTAACTGCACTGGGAAAGCCACAAGCTACTACAGCCTCCACGCCACCGATATCCCCTTCGGGGCCTCGCACGACGCGTATACAGCCCCCTTCGACGGTCTCTCCCTTGCCCACCCGGACCCTGAACCCGCCTCCTGCGCCAAAGCTCTCGCTTGGGCCACCGCGTCTATCACACACCTGGAAAACCAAGCCACACCCGCAATTACGCTTATGATAATCCCGCAACACAAGTAGGGGCCCGCTATGCGAGGCCTCACCAGCGCCCACGTCACCACCCTGGCACACATCCCTGCTGGAGCACCCGCTGCGGCCATGCTCGACGGGCTTGGGACCACGGCCGCCTCGAGCAGCGGCAAACGTGGCCTGCTACTTATCCTCATCGCTAACACCACCGGCGTCCAGGCGCTAAACTCTAATGGCGACCTATCTAACGCGGCTCCAGAAATTCTTGACAGACCTTGGGGCCACACCCCCGACACCCACAACGCCACCACAGCGCACACCCGCCGCTTGGCCGCCCCGGGTCACCCTCCCACGCGACCGAACCCCCAACGTAACAAGACCGTACTCTCACCGCGCCAAACCTCGCGCTAAGCAACCCACCAGCTGCAACGCGCCCCCACAGCGTAGCCTCCGCACCTGCCCTGACCCTCTGCCCACCCTCTCAGCCCTCTACGCCGCGCGCGCTGACTTCCCCGTCACCTCCCCATACCGGTACAACTCAACAGACGAAATCATATGGACGGATGGCTCATGCACCAACAGGGTGCATGCGCCTGGTCCCAACCCACGGGACACGTCTATATCAAACCGGGCGGTCTTAACAGCACTAATATCATCCAGAGGGCCGAACTCTCCGCTATACTGGTAGCTCTGGAGCATTTTAGGCCCCGCCAACAACTGTTTGGGTACACCAAATTGAAGATAGCTAGCGATTCCCTTGGTACGTACGTACGTGCGGGTAGGGGGGAGACGAAAGGGGGTGACTTGCATTGCGATTGCCCCAACACAACATAGGCTGCCTGACGGCTGCTTGGCTGCTTGATTGACTGCTCCCCACATCGCTGGTCGGTCAAAAGCAACACGCAACAACGCAACGCGTGTACTATCGGTATCACTACTGCAGGTGCAGTGCGAGGTGCAGTCTCTGATGATGCTGGCGACGCAACTCAACTGCCGCCACAGCACGCCCGGCGTGGGTGGTGGGTGGTGGGTGGCAGTGCGTGGTGATGGGTTGTAGTGGGTGGCAGTGGCAGTGGGTGCACGCGTGGGTGGCAATGGCAGTGGTTGCTTGAGGGCGCGAGGAGCGTCCCGGCCGGACGCCCGCGTTCGGGGTAGGGTAGGGTTCGGGACATGACCGGAACGGGGGCGGGGGTAGGGGTAGGGTTTGCTGGGGTTGCTGGGAGTGGTGGGAGGGCAAACGAGCATGCAGACACGCTCAGCGCATGCATAGCCCTTGCACCCGCACCCCGTACCTACCGCACCTCCTGTCTACCCACCCACTAATGGCACGGCTGCACATATACACACACACACACACACACACACACACACACACACACACACACACACACACACAGGCCACGGCGATGCTACTGCGACCAATCGAACAGCGGCGGACCCAGCTACACGCGGACTTCGCCAGGGAAGCCAGAGGCGAGGCAGCAGCCACCACGACAAACGCAGCGGTGACAACTGCGACCACGCCTACAGGCACGAACCCTGTGCGCGCCATGCTGAGCAGGATGTGGCACATACGGTGGGAACGGGAACACGTGGAGGTCCTGTGGCGGCTGGCAGTGGATGGAGTACCGTTGGCTGGAAACAGCCACGTCAGTGGAGCCCAGCAGCAGGAAGCGTGTGGATGCGGCGCCCACGGAGGAACGCACGGCGCACCCTGCTCGCCGCGAGCACATCACTTCTGGGAGTGTCCCGTGGCGCAGGCAGTGCTGGAGCAGATTAACGCGGCGATGGCGAACACCATCACTCGGCAGCAGCTATGGCTAGCAGAACCGCCTCACGGAGTGCAGCAAGCAGTGTGGGACGTGGTGGTACTAGCCGCCCTCTCGGCCATGGAACGCGCCCGGACGAGGTTGAGGGCAGTTACCAACGCAGGGCCCCCAGAGGGTATGGAGACTGAGCCGGTAGAAATCGCTAAAGCGGAAGCGGTGACAGGGTTTTGGAGGCGGCTGCAGGACTTCGCAAGATTAGGGGTGCCCAGGAAGGGGTGGAGGGAGGTAGGCACAGCGCACCCCCTGCTAGCCGTGCAGGGCGGGCGCATTAAGGTTCAGCAACCTGCTTAGTCAAGTCTTGTCAGCTCGCAACTGCTGCTTATAAGCGGTGCTAGATAGAGTGTAGATGAGACGCGGTTTGTGTGTGTACGTGTGTGTGTGGGTGGTACCGTTGACGGTGACGTATGTTCACGACCCTTGTGGTGGCGGGTAGGCGCTCGGTTGCGTGCTTGTCCCCTCTGCGGTAGGTGACTCGATTGAGTTGGTGGTTTGGGCTGTAGCTTTGGCGGCTAGGTGCGGCGGCTTTGAGCGTTCTCGCCGGCCCTGTCCCTCTTGCTACGTGTGGCCTGCTGATGAGTAGCAGAAGGGTGACACGTGTGTTCCCAGGCGTTGGTAGCCCCCAGGGGAGCGCGCGCGTGGGTTGCTCGTCTTCGGGTTGTCTCTTGTCGGGGGTTTCGTTTGAGGTATTAGGTGCGCGAGCTGTCTCCACACCGCCTGGTCCTGTGGGCTCAGGAGAGCACAGCAGGGAGGCGTTTCTCGTTTCGCGGCTAGGCTTGCTGTGCGCGGGTAGGGCAGGTCAGCCGTGGGCTTGGGTTTCTAGCGCTGTTTTTGTGAGCGCTCTCGCCAGTCCAGAGACTGGTAGGCTGCAGAGGCCGTGTGTCGGGCCCGGGTCGGAGGCAGGCCCACAGCTGTAACATTAAAACACACACACACACACACACACACACACACACGCACACAATGCGGCGCTGTCCGGTGTGGCGGGTGACACCTCCCTGGTCATGGTGTGGGTGTGGTTGTGTGGGCGGATGCGGGGCCAGCCCGCCCACACCAGAGCGCGGAGGTGGTGTGGCCTTAACCTGGGGGTCTCGGGCGCCGGAGTTGAGAGGATTGTCGGGCTTGGGAAGGGAGGGTAACACGCTGGCGGCGACGCGCGCGCGCGTGTGTGTGTTTGCACACACGTGTGTGAACACACGTCTGGCGGGTTCTGTCAAGGGGTCCAGCTGCACGCCAATGGGGCTGCAGTGCCGATTTCAGTTCGGTCATCTGGCGGCTCCCCTCAATGGCATAGCGCTACGGTAATCCAGAGAGAGGTAAAAGCACAACCCCAGGGGAGCTATGACGCACACAAATGCACACCAATGCACACTACGAGCGCCGCCGCACACAAGCACACGCACACGCCGACATGCACGACACACGCACACACAGGATGGTCTTGCCCGCCTATGGCTCCCGCCGCGCCGCCCTGGCGCGGATCAATGTGAGCCTGGCGGCGGCGGGCGGCGGCTGGGCGGCGTTCTGGCTGGTGTTCAGGTGTGCGGTGTGAGGGTGGGTGGGAGCGTGGGTGAGTGTGGTGTGCATAGCTTCTGTGGGTCAACTTGTGTCAACTTGTGTGTGAAGACGGAGAGGGCGTGCCGTACTCTGCATCCACTTCGCACCTCGCCCTATCATCCATTCCGCACACCCCCAATCAGGCCTTTTATCTTATTTTGGGGGGAAACTCCAGGCCAGACTTTTCCCGTCCCCAAAGCCCGGATTTAACTCAAGGGGGCAGAGTTTTCCCGTCCCCAGGGCCCGGATTTAACTCAAGGGGGCAGAGTTTTCCCGTCCCCAGGGCCCGGATTTAACTCATGGGGTCAAGCTTAGTCAGCCTCGCCTCTACTTCCTCGTTTACGCATGCACGCCGCCCCCACCTACGTATAGCTTACAGCCTCCTGGCGGTATTCGGCCGGTTCATGTCAGCGGTCACCGTCTCTCGGTAATGTGGCCGCGCACCACGCCTTACCGCTCACCCCCTTCTCATGCTGCTTGCGAGGCACGACATTAACGTCGGGTGGCGTGCTTTCGCTTTCGTTTTCGCAATTTAGCGACGTGGTCATGCGGGTGGGGACGGGGCAGCGCACGGAGCTGCGGCTGTCGGGCAGGTCAACTCGGCGCCAGGGATCGCCATCGATGCAGCGGAATTGGGCGCGTGCCCGTAAGAGGCGTCTACGCAATGTGGCCCCCGAGGGCCCCCGAGGGCGACTTCGTCCTCGCCGGTCGCGGCCGCTCGCATGTCTGCCATTGTGATTGCTGGAAAGGTTATGTGTTGTGAACAACAAACGGGGCGATGGTACGCGATGCTCCCGAGCCTGGATGCGCAATGAGCCATGACGCCGACGTCCTCCTCATGGAATTTGTATTCCTGCGTTTCAATATTTTGCGCTTCCTAAATCGCTCCACCCGTCGCGTTTGCCGACAAACCAACAACCGCTGGCGAGGCTCGCTTGTGCGCCTTTATCGGCGACTGCATTTTGCCCAACTACTATGGCGCCGGTGGCATCGGGCAATGTTTGCGTCCTCGTGGGCCGCGCCCCCCTCCAACGTGCGCGGTTGCCTTCACGCACCGCTTCCGCCACCCCACCTCGCTTGGGCTTGCTATCAACTACGCCCTCCGTAGCGTCGCCCAAACGCAGCATTCTACAGCGTGGAGATCAATTCTCGGCTAGCAGCAAACCGGCAGGTGGGAGGGTCAGGGGAGTGGCCGAAGAGGCGGAGTGGAGACCGTTCGTGGTGCTCCTGCACTCAATGCAAGGTGTGCGGTGCCCGCGTCTGTGTCTCACGCCCGCATGGTGCTTCTCAGCACCTTGTTTCATTTGGCGGTATGTGCGGGTTTGTGGGTTTGAACAGCTCTTGACGTCAATACATCAACCTCATGCATGCACATCTAGTCTAGGATGCAGCGGCTGGTAGTGGCGGTGGCCAGGTTGGAAAATACGGCCACGTTGTACTGCGCACTGACGCCGGCATGGAGGTTGGTGACGGTGATGTGGGCCTCAAGGTATGCTGAACGCTTGCGTGTTGGTTGGCGCCACGTGTGGACTTTGGTGTTGCACGACCATGTTGTTTACCTCTGTTGTGCGTGTGCAGGTGATTCCCACCGGCCTGACCATCGCCGTGCTGGCGGCGGGGACAGCGGCGCGTGCCCGTGGAGACTGTCGACGAAGCTGGTCGCGCGAGGCATGTGCCGGGCTCCGCAGCGTGCGCACCCCTCGCGCCAAGCGCGTTTCAGGCGAATGGCCCAGCCCGCTTCGGGTTCTCCCACTTCATTCGCCCGCGGTACGTGCAGTACATCGCCAGCATGGCGGCGGGCGCGGCAGCCTTCACGAATTGTGAGCGGGACCGCACCAAGATGATTCTGCAGTCGGTGGATAACCGGGTGCCGCTGCTGGTGGCGCAGCGCGCGCGGGATCTTATGCTGCCGGAGGAAGTCGCGCTGGAGGAGGCCTCAGCAGCCGTGCCGCTCCTGCGGGACGCCCTGCATGCGGAGCTAGGGGAGCTGAAGTCCAAGGGGTCGGACGTGTGCGCTTTTTACCAGCCGCTGTATGCCAGGTGGCACCAGCGGTGGCTCGCGCAGTCGCTGCCATGAAAGGAGGTAAAGCTGTCTTCGGTACTGGCAACGGCAGCGGCGGCGGCCAAGCAGTGACCTGGTTAGCGGGGTTTGCGCGTGGCCGCGTGATGGCCCGCGTGTATGTCGTGCGAAACGGCAGGCAGGGTGGCCGACGTGTGTGTGGTGCGACACAGCAGGCATGGCGGCAGGCAGGACGGCGCGCGTGTGTGTGGTGCGAAATGGCAGGCAGGGCGGCTGGCAGGGCGGCGCACGTGTGTGTGGTGCGAAATGGCAGGCAGGGCGGCAGGCAGGGTGGCGCACGTGTGTGTGGTGCGACACGGCAGGCAGGGCAGCAGGCAGGACGGCGCGCGTGTGTGTGGTGCGACACGGCAGGCAGGGCAGCAGGCAGGACGGCGCGCGTGTGTGTGGTGCGACACGGCAGGCAGGGCGGCAGGCAGGGCGGCGCGCGTGTGTGTGGTGCGACACGGCAGGCAGGGCGGCAGGCAGGGCGGCGCGCGTGTGTGTGGTGCGAAATGGCGGGCAGGGCGGCGGGCAGGGTGGCCGACGTGTGTGTGGTGCGACACAGCAGGCAGGGCGGCAGGCAGGACGGCGCGCGTGTGTGTGGTGCGAAATGGCAGGCAGGGCGGCAGGCAGGGCGGCGCACGTGTGTGTGGTGCAAAGTGGCAGGCAGGGCGGCAGGCAGAGCGGCGCGCGTGTGTGTGGTGCGAAATGGCGGGCAGGGCGGCAGGCAGGGTGGCCGACGTGTGTGTGGTGCGAAATGGCAGGCAGGGCAGCAGGCAGGGCGGCGCACGTGTGTGTGGTGCGACACGGCAGGCAGGGCGGCAGCCAGGACGGCGCGCGTGTGTTTGGTGCAAAATGGCAGGCAGTGTGGCAGGCAGGGCGGCGCGCGTGTGTGTGGTGCGACACGGCGGGCAGGGCGGCAGGCAGGGCGGCGCGCGTGTGTGTGGTGCGAAATGGCGGGCAGGGCGGCGGGCAGGGTGGCCGACGTGTGTGGTGCAAAATGGCAGGCAGGGCAGCAGGCAGGGCGGCGCACGTGTGTGTGGTGCGACACAGCAGGCAGGGCGGCAGGCAGGACGGCGCGCGTGTGTGTGGTGCAAAATGGCGGGCAGGGTGGCAGGCAGGGCGGCGCGCGTGTGTGTGGTGCAAAATGGCAGGCAGGGCGGCAGGCAGGGCGGCGCACGTGTGTGTGGTGCGAAATGGCAGGCAGGGCCATTGCATCCGCTGGCATGGCTGTTCCCCCAAAACTGAAAGGGCCGCCCGCGGCACGCACCTCAGGGTTCATTCCACTACTGCCTCCCCACCCTTTTGCCCCCGCTGGCATGGCTGTTCCCCCAAAACTGAAAGGGCCGCCCGCGACACGCACCTCAGGGTTCATTCCACTACTGCCTCCCCACCCTTTTGCCCCCGCTGGCATGGCTGTTCCCCCAAAACTGAAAGGGCCGCCTGCGGCACGCACCTCGGGGGGCATTCCACTACTGCCTCCCCACCCTTTTGCCCCCGCTGGCATGGCTGTTCCCCCAAAACTGAAAGGGCCGCCCTCGGCACGCACCTCAGGGGTCATTCCACTACTGCCTCCCCACCCTTTTGCCTCCGATGGCATGGCTGTTCCCCCAAAACTGAAAGGGCCGCCCGCGGCACGCACCTCAGGGTTCATTCCACTACTGCCTCCCCACCCTTTTGCCCCCGCTGGCATGGCTGTTCCCCCAAAACTGAAAGGGCCGCCCGCGGCACGCACCTCAGGGGTCATTCCACTACTGCCTCCCCACCCTTTTGCCTCCGATGGCATGGCTGTTCCCCCAAAACTGAAAGGGCCGCCCGCGGCACGCACCTCAGGGTTCATTCCACTACTGCCTCCCCACCCTTTTGCCCCCGCTGGCATGGCTGTTCCCCCAAAACTGAAAGGGCCGCCCGCGACACGCACCTCAGGGTTCATTCCACTACTGCCTCCCCACCCTTTTGCCTCCGCTGGCATGGCTGTTCCCCCAAAACTGAAAGGGCCGCCCTCGGCACGCACCTCAGGGTTCATTCCACTACTGCCTCCCCACCCTTTTGCCCCCGCTGGCATGGCTGTTCCCCCAAAACTGAAAGGGCCGCCTGCGGCACGCACCTCGGGGGGCATTCCACTACTGCCTCCCCACCCTTTTGCCTCCGCTGGCATGGCTGTTCCCCCAAAACTGAAAGGGCCGCCCTCGGCACGCACCTCAGGGGTCATTCCACTACTGCCTCCCCACCCTTTTGCCTCCGCTGGCATGGCTGTTCCCCCAAAACTGAAAGGGCCGCCCGCGGCACGCACCTCAGGATTCATTCCACTACTGCCTCCCCACCCTTTTGCCCCCGCTGGCATGGCTGTTCCCCCAAAACTGAAAGGGCCGCCCTCGGCACGCACCTCAGGGTTCATTCCACTACTGCCTCCCCACCCTTTTGCCCCCGCTGGCATGGCTGTTCCCCCAAAACTGAAAGGGCCGCCCGCGACACGCACCTCAGGGTTCATTCCACTACTGCCTCCCCACCCTTTTGCCTCCGCCGGCGTGGCTGTTCCCCCAAAACTGAAAGGGCCGCCCTCGGCACGCACCTCGGGGGGCATTCCACTACTTACGGGGGCCCCCCGTCTACGGGAGGGAAGAGGATAAGCACACTCAGCCCCCTGGCCTTGCTGGTGCTTACCCTCGTTAGAGGGTAAGATTTCCGCCGGTGAGCCAGCATCAGGATTGTACTCAGGGTGGATTGTACGGTTCTCAGTTCATGTCGCCACTCTGAATCCCTATCGACCCTATCTACTTTGTGTGTACCGAGAAGACCGCGGATAAGCACACTCAAGCCCCTGGCCTTGCTGATTGAGATTGAGAACATCTCGCTTGGAATTGAGTGAAGGCCAACAAGGCCAAAACGGCATCAGGAATCGAACTTGCATCCTAGCCAAACATTTTCGCCCATACCTCCTGTAGTCTTCAAAAAGTCCCATAGATCTTTGCTTTTCCTGCACATCCAACCCAGTATATAACGCAAGGGGGTAGATATAGCGCACACTCACATGCAGTCCGGTTTCTCTAGCGGTGCGGCTGGACCCCCACTTGGAAACTCTGGAAAACAGCCAAAATGGCCCATTTATATCCATGGATATTAAGATACAAGCCCTGCCCCCAATCAACCGCCGCCCCCCCCTGGTATCAAGCAGGTGAGTATCGCGATTGTATCGCGAAATTTAGATAACGGGGTGGTTCTGTACGCGCGCGAGCCTGGGTGCCATCCATGACTACCGACAACACCGACGACAAGACTGAAGATTCAAGGCTCAAGGGCGCCCGAGACCTAAAGGTTAAAGCCATACCACCTCCGCGCTCTGGGTTGGGCTGGTTGGTTTGGGTTCTCTTGGTCGTTTCGCTTTTGGTTTCTGGAATGAACTACCCCCCCCCGAAAGGAGGCAAGTCATCCGCGGATGACAGGGCCACTTCCGCGGATGCGGAAGCTCTTTCTTTGAAACGAAGGCTTGGGCAACTGGGCCAGGGGACAGCATGCGTACTGGGTGGGTCGGGCTGGTTGGGATTTTTCCGGGTAAGTGGGCTACCACAACGCCAAGACCGCCGGCCAACCACGTCGCCAAGACTGAAGATTTGAGGTCAAGACTCTAAGACGCCCGACTGCACCCAGGCTCGCGCGCTTCCACAGTACCGGGACGTAGCTCGCTTTGCGATTTAGCCTTGTTGAGCTGCTCCAATATGTCCACAGCTATCAACCTGTACTCCTAGCCTCTTCTCCTGAGCTATTCCTTTCAGGTACACTGGACGCACATGCTGTCAAGGGCCCGCACGACGTGCAACCTCGCGAATGGGGCGCCAGCGCGTGTGGGAGCCGCCCGCGGCCCGCGCCTGGCACCACCCCACCCTCACCCCTCCACTCACTAACCATACCCCTCACGCCGTCACTAACCTGCTTGCTTGACCTGTTTACTTTGGTTTGGCTTAGCTTAGGCTGGTGTTTACAACCTCCCTCCCTGCCTCATGGGTGTGTCATGCTTCGCCGCCCCCCCCCCCGACCGCGAACTAACGCCCGCTACTGCCCCGCCCGCCGGCCCCCAAGTAACGCCGATGCGGCCCCCTTATAGGCCCGGCTGGCGCTCCGGCCAGCCCTCTTTCCACCCAGGCTCGCGCGCACTAGTTTAGGCTTTAGGCTTTAGGATTAGGTTCCGTCTCCTCCCGCTCTTGTGCTTTACTTACGCAACACTGCCCTGCAACCCTCCCGCATGTACGCCTCCGTGGCCGGCGCTCACATCACGGCGCCGGCATTGCTCTGGTATCAAGCAGGTGAGTATCGCGATTGTATCGCGAAATTTAGATAACGGGGTGGTTCTGTACGCGCGCGAGCCTGGGTGCCATCCATGACTACCGACAACACCGACGACAAGACTGAAGATTCAAGGCTCAAGGGCGCCCGAGACCTAAAGGTTAAAGCCATACCACCTCCGCGCTCTGGGTTGGGCTGGTTGGTTTGGGTTCTCTTGGTCGTTTCGCTTTTGGTTTCTGGAATGAACTACCCCCACCCCCCACCCCCCACCGGGACTGTTCACCAGTAACCCCCCCCCACACACACACACATTCCACGCACACGCACACAGGGCCGCCGCCGGCGCCGCCATGCGCACCATCCCGCCGTGTTGTTGTTCATGGGCGGCGGCGGCGGCGGCGGCGCCTCCTCCCGCGACGACGCCGCACACCTGTACGAGATGGGCTCTCGGGGCGGGATGAGCGCATCGCGCTGTCGGCCGACCCGGTGTGGTGGGGCTTCGCGTCCGCGGGCAGCGCCAGCGCGGGCTGGGTGGCGGCGCCGGTGCGGCAGTTCGCAAGTGAGTGGCGTGTGTATGGGAGGGGGGGCTGCCGGGTGCGGGTTGCGGGTTGCGGGACGTTTCGGGGGAGGGGGCACAGGGAGGAGTGGAGGAGGAGTGAGGGAGTGAGGGGGCCTGGGAGCTGAGTTGAGGTGAGCGGGGGTTTAGGGTGGGGTGGGATGGGGGCTGCAGGAGTGACACCCGAGCGGCTGGCGCACAAGCAGCAGCACGCCGCCTGCCCGTCGTACTCCCAACCCCCGGCCCTCAGTCTCTCCTCTTCCCCCCGATGGTCGGACTGAACCCCTCCCCCCGCCTCGCTGCCCCTCTCCTCTCCCACCACTCATGCCGTACCACGCGTGCCGCCGCCGCCGCCGCCCTCCAGACACGGTCAACCCGCTCGCGTCCGGCTGGCCCTCCTCAACCTCCTCAACCTCCTCAACCTCAAGCAACCCCATCCTAGCCTGCCTCAAGGTCTGGCCCGAGCCGCGCGACGCCGGCCACCGCGCCGCCATGACCGCCCCCGTGCGACTGTGCCTGGTCTGGTCCCCCGGTTCCGATTGTGGAGACCCCGCGCCACCGCCGCCGCCGCCGCCCCCGGCCTCGGCGGCAGCGGCGCCGCCTCCGCCTCCGCCACCCTCGCCCTCGCCGCCGTCGCCAGCACCTGCGCCTCCGCCTCCGCCCTCGTCACCACCACCACCACCGCCGCCGCTAGCACCGCAACTGCCGCCGCTGCCACCGCCGCCACCCAGCCCTGAACCATCGAAACCGACACCACCACCACCTCCCGATCCCGCACCTGCGGCCTCGCCGCCAAAACCAGTCCTGCGCAGCCCCAGTAGCCCCAGCAGCCCGGGGAGCCCCCCCGGGGGGGCCCTGCACAACTCCTCCAGCCCCACTCCACCACTGAGTCCCCATCCGCCACGGCCCCACCCAGCATCAGCGCCAGCGCCAGCATCCCCATCCCCATCAACATCCCCACCACCGCCGCCAGCTGTACCGTACGGCAGCACCGGCGGTGGCGGCGGCGGGTACAGCCACCCACACCAACCGCCGCCTCCGGCGGGCTACGGGTATGGACATATATGGGTACGGCGCGCCGCCGCCGCCGCCGCTGCCCCAGCCACCGCCGTACTACCCATTGGCGTGCCAGCCGCCGTGGCGGTTCGGCCGGCAGCCCGCGTGCCTGCTGCAGCTGCTGCTGCGCTTGCTGTGGCTGCTGGTGCGGCTGCAGCGGCTGCGGCGATTGCGGCGGCCACGGCTTTGGCGCCGGCGCGCGACACGGCGGCGGGTACTATGGGGGCCCGTACGGGCCAGCAGCCGGCCACTACGACAGCGGCTGCAGTAGTTACGGCGGCGCTTACGGCGGCTACAGTACTCACACCGTTACACCACCAACCGCCGCTGGCGCAGTTGCCTCCGGCGCATCACAGCCAGCACTGCCAACACGTGTGGGCTCCCTGTCCCCATCGCCGGCAGCAGGATTGCCGGCGTCGCCGCCGCACCAGGCGACGTCGTCACATGAGACGGATTCGGAGGCGGCACTGCAGCAGCCACCGCCGCCGCAGCAGCAGCGGCAGCAGCAGCATCGACACCTCAACCGTCGCCAGCGGCAGCAGGGCAGCTCCGACGGCGCCGGCGCCTGTCGACGGCAGGGTAGCGGTAGCAGATCCGTAGAAACACTAGCAGTAGTAGCCAGAGGAGCGCAGTCGCTGCCGTAGCTGCATTGTCAGCATGCAGCAGCAGCCGCATTAGCAAATTATTAGGGCTGCAATTCTCTGAATTCGGCGCTGTGGCATTCGTGGGCAATCCAATTGATTAGCCAGGTAGTTCCGAGGTTGGTTCGGGGTCCAATTTCAACGCCGCCAGGGCGACGACGATGCATGACAACCTGCTCCCACTTCTGACTGATTGGCCTAAAATTGAAGGCGCACAGGCTAACTTCGTGCATCCATTGTAGGGGACTAAGCGAGTGGTTAGCCATCACATGGATGGCGTGGGTTGTATATGTGAAGTTACATGAAGGGGCATCCACACGCACACCATTTGCGTAATCAATGCATGTGATGGTGTGCGGCCGCGTGTGTGTGTGTGTGTGTGTGTGTGTGTGTGTGTGTGTGTGTGTGTGTGTGTAACAACGGGTTTACAGGCGGCCTGACGAGTCTCGTGAGCGAGTACTCGGGACAGCCAGCGACAGCGAGGCATTTAGGCCACACGCTGCCGCTATCACGCGTCTCCCCTGCCCAGAGCGCAGCCAAGCTCTGGAGTCCACCGGGGGGACGCTCCAACCAACCTGGACCACGCCAGTAACCTCAGAAGGGTTACTGCTGGTACTACAACGCAGGGCCCAGCGGGCTCACAAAGCTCTAGGCTGGAGGGCCAGCACCGCAGCAACACGAGCACCGGACAGACGACACACCGCACGCAACAGCACAGCGACAGGTGGCTACGGGGCTGAGTCCAGCGACCCCGCAGCCTTTCACAGCCTCGACAACAACCTAACCAGCACTCGACGCCAGGGCAGACTATGCCAAAGGGCAGCCACAAACGCGTCAGACTACCAGGCCG
This sequence comes from Chlamydomonas schloesseri, assembly GCA_016834595.1. Taxonomy (NCBI): domain Eukaryota; kingdom Viridiplantae; phylum Chlorophyta; class Chlorophyceae; order Chlamydomonadales; family Chlamydomonadaceae; genus Chlamydomonas; species Chlamydomonas schloesseri. The sequence continues at coordinate 55,267 of JAEHOD010000142.1, read as the reverse complement.
GTCTTGGCCGAGAAACGCCCGGGGTGCTCCGGCACCCAACCCACCCTCAGCTCCGTTGACCCGAAACCCTGGCGCACACTCCCCTTAACCCTCCCAACCCTTCCCAACCCTGCTGGTCCCTAGATTCAGCCGCTATGTCCGCGGCTCATTGCTATGGCGATTCTTCTACTCGAGAAGGCTGATCCCGGTCACTCGTCCAGCTCCAGCTCCATAGCTTGCGGAAGCGCGCAGAGCAGCATCCCGTCCACCACCGCTAGGATCGGGTGGGTGGCGTCAACACCTTCCCAGCCCTTTCGGGGCACACCGAGTTGCGCGAACTGCAGCAGCCGCGACCAAAAGTCCGCGACTGCGCGAGCGCACGCAAGCTCGATGGGGTTGACGCCTGGCTGCGGCGGCGTCAGCTGTGTGGGCGGGACCTCATCTGGGTCGGCGTCCGCCCCCACTGCTGCCGCCGCCGCTGCCTCGGTGGGTGCTGCCGCCGCTGCCGCCGCTTGGTCTCCCTGGGCCGCTGCAGCGCGCGTCATCCCGCGCAGCCGCACCCGGCCGTGTTCTATGGCGGCAAGCGCCGCCATCGCCACCACATCCCACACGCACTGCTGGATGCCCGAGGGCGCCTGCACTAGCCACAGTTGGGCTTGGCTGACGGGCTGGGGCCCCGGGGTGTGTGCGTTGATCTGCGCCACCACCGCCTTTGCCACTGCGCAGCCCCAGAAGTGGTGCTGCCGCGGCGCAGACGGGGTGGCGGCGGCTGGCCCCGTTGTGGCGCTGCCATGGCCGTACTGTCCACAGCCGCACGGCTCACGTCGAGCCGTGGGCATGTGAGTGTTGCCCGGCAGCGGCACGGCATCGATGGCCAGCCGCCACAAAGTCTCGAAATGGCGCCGCTCCCACCGGACGTGCTGCCACAGGCGCGCAAGGGTGCCCCGAAGAGCGCCGAGCGCCGCTGCCGCAGCTTCAGGCAGGTCCTCACGCCGTGCCTCCGAGCGGGGCGGCAGGCCAAGGGCCGCCCGCTCATAGTCCTCGTGGAGTCCCGCACGGCGTGCCGCTATGCTGTCCAGCTGCAGGGCTGTGGCCATGCGGACGGTCAGCTTCTCCAGGGGAATTTTGACGGACTCGGTGCCGGGCAACACCCATCCCATGCGCGGCATGATGATGGTGCTGATGACGGAGGAGGTGGAGGGGGCGGGGGGCGGGGCGGGGCCGGGGCCCGCAAGCTGTGCGGCGTGGGCCCGTGCGGCGTTTATCCACGCTGGTGGGATGTCATCAACCAGGCCCTGGAGGGCGGCGAGCGTGGGGCCGCGGCGGCGCTGGCGTGCGTCTGTTGGGCCCAGGTGGGCTCTCAGCCACCCGTCCCAGTCGACGATTGCGGCCGTGTCGAGCGGGCGCGCGTCGTATGCTCGTACCAGGTCGCCAATGGTGAGCAGCCGCGCACAGGCACGTAGTGCCCTGTGGCGGTAGTCAAGGCCGCGGCCCTGCGTGTACTGCGCGGCGCTGGCAAGGGTAGCTTCTGGTGCCGGCTCCTCCTCGGCCTCCAGGTCCGGGTCTGCCTCGCCGCCCTCAGCCGGGGGCGGAGGGCAAAGGAGCGGGTTGCCCCACAGGGGTGCCGTGAGGCACCAGGCCCCTGGCTCTGGTGCGGGTTCCAGCGCCTGCACCGGCGGCAGCCAGCCTAGCGCTGTCACCGTGCGCTCGGCGTCCTCGGGGAGGGGCAGGCTGGGAACAACATCGCCCGCGCCCGTCACTGCTGGCACTGCCGTCAGGGCGCTGCTAGGCCGCATGGATGGGTGGTGGTGATGGAGGAACGCGGCGTACGCGACACACCAGGGCTGAGGCAGCGCGTTGGCGGGGGCGGCATCGTGGGCGGCGAGGCGGGCGGCCCACGTGGCGTGCCGGCCGCGCACGTGCTGTATGAGGGGCAGGGCTCCGAAGCCGCCGGCGGTGGGGTGTCCGTACAGCAGCTCGGTTGGGATGCCCGTCAGGCGCTGCTCCGTGGCCTCTGGAGCTAGGCGCCGGTCCACCACGCGTGCGACGAGCCGCTCCAGTTCCCGTGCCACGCCGTCAGGCATGCCGCTGTGTTCCATGTGCCACGTGACCATAGAGGTGCAGTAGGCGGACGCGGTGTTCGCACGGCCAAAGGCGGAGAGCCCCAGGTGGGCGACGCGCTGCAGGCGCCGCTTGGCTTCCCGCAGGCGGGCGGTCCAGTCTAGCCGCAGGCGGGCAGGGTCGTTGCTGAACGGCACGCTGAGCGCGGTGGCAGCGGCCACCACCTTCAGCCCGCAGACGCGGTCCTGTGCGGCCGCATCTGGCATAGCTGTGCCAGGGGCTGGCGCGGGGTCGGCTCCGGGCGCGGCATCTGGGTGGGCGGCGGCTGGGGTGGGCGCGGCGTGTACGGTGGCGGTGTGTGTGTGTGTGTGAGAGAGAGAGAGAGAGAGACGAGAGAGAGAGAGAGAGAGAGAGAGAGAGAGAGAGAGAGAGAGAAGGTGATACGGTACTGTATGTGTTAGACCAGGGTTCGGGGTGTCCAACTCGGCGGTTGCGATCGGCAACGGTCCGGATTCGGGGTGTCCCGGACCCTGGAAGTGGGCTCCGCGCAGGTCTGCCGGTACAGACTAATAGCTGACACATAGAATAACAGACTTGGCGCGTCGGGCGAGTACTTGGAGAACATTCGACGACCACCTGGTAAATACCCTGCATTACCTTTGTCCTTTCCTCGATGGAGCGCCCGGCGCGCCGGTGAGCGCTCAAGAGCTAATATAAGTTAGATGGAGTTCACCAGGCAGGGCAGGAGCGGCTGGCTGCTCTTGGCGCTATTTCTGTCGGTTAGCCGGGCTTTCGAGCTCAAAATGAAAGAGACTCTTTGACATGTTGCTTTATATGTGATTGCTCAAGCATCTGGCAAACCGTGGGATATAATTGGGCACGGCTCGGGCTCAATCAATTCGCGTATTCAGCCGAGACTGCATACTTATGTGTGCTGTATCTGTTCCTGTACTGTTGTTATGCTAAGGTTCGATGCCACCGGGGCTCGTGGGCATTTGCAGGCTTGTCGCGTGCGAATTCTTTGCTAGCGGGTTCACGGGGGGCCTGGACTAGGCATGCTCCTGCCTTGCTCCTGATACGCAGAACCCGGCGTCCTTACATTCTATGCAAGTCAAGGACCCTAGACGATATGGCAGACCGGCAGCCCAAGCAACTGTTAGAAATGCGACGTGCATGTCTTATGCGCTGTTGATTTTACAGTCGCTTAAATGTTCCTGTACGCCTACCAACAGTTGCATGGCCTGGATCATGACGGGGAAGGATATCGCGGGCTGTCAGTCCCAAACTTTCTGCTAGCGGATGTCGTGCATCCCCGCCCAGCCTATTCAGCGGCCGAAATCAATCCCCATAACATAAAATGTCCTTGTGGAGGTGTCAATATCCCCTTTAGCAGCAGCGAAGCTTCAGATAAGCTTGGTTGCGTGTGCATGAGCCTGTGCATGAGCATGCCGATGTCCGCACCTGCGTCAAAATCATCTGGCTTATGCCCGCAAATGCCTTACTTGTGCCTTTGGATATGGTGAAGGAGCGTACTGGATGCACAGGTGTTGCGCTCTGGTACCTGTGTGCTGCTGTGGTCTGCGGTGCAGTCGGCTGGAGCTTCCTCAAGAGCTTCCCTGCTCCACCGACTGCGCATTGCATGTAATTACTGAAGCGGAATTATTTCTTTGCCATGGGAAGCGAGAGCTGACGGGGTGGGTTGTCAGAGCGCTTGCGAGGGCGCAAGGGGGGAAGAGGGGCAAGGGTTCCGGTGGCCGGTGTGGGCATGCATGGGAGCCGGTGGCGACAGGCAAAGCGCCAGGACGCCGACTTGAGCCAGACGGAGCTGGACGGTCGAGTTAGAGTTATAAAATGGGAGTATATCAAGTGTATATCCAATAGGACAAGGCGTCTCATTTCTGTTTGCTTCTGTTTTGAAGAACGGCCCGGGGCCGACCGCAGGGTCAAGAACCGCGACTGGCGAGGCCAACTGCAGAGACATACGCCCTTGCGGACCCGCTCCGAGCGCCTTGATGAGTAAAGGGTTACCATTGGATCGCCCTAAGGGCATTTCTTGATTAGCCAGGTAGTTCCGAGGTTGGTTCGGGGTCCAATTTCAACGCCGCCAGGGCGACGACGATGCATGACAACCTGCTCCCACTTCTGACTGATTGGCCTAAAATTGAAGGCGCACAGGCTAACTTCGTGCATCCATTGTAGGGGACTAAGCGAGTGGTTAGCCATCACATGGATGGCGTGGGTTGTATATGTGAAGTTACATGAAGGGGCATCCACACGCACACCATTTGCGTAATCAATGCATGTGATGGTGTGCGGCCGCGTGTGTGTGTGTGTGTGTGTGTGTGTGTGAGAGAGAGAGAGAGAGAGAGAGAGAGAGAGAGAGAGAGAGAGAGAGAGAGAGAGAGAGAGAGAGAGAGAGAGAGAGACGAGAGAGAGAGAGAGAGAGAGAGAGAGAGAGAGAGAGAGAGAGAGAGAGAGAGAGAGAGAGAAGGTGATACGGTACTGTATGTGTTAGACGAGGGAGTCCAGTGCAGTGCAGTGCAGTGCGGCCACGCGCCAGCATTGGCCCAAGACCGGGCTCACTCCAACGAATAATACCAAACTATATCTGCTGGACTTGCTACTTGCGTGCAGATGCCAGGTACCTTAATAGATATATGTGACAGAGGTTCAGTCTGGTAGTAGAGCAGGCATGGAGATGGCGGGGTGGGGTAGCGCGGGCCCGCCATGGGCTGCGAGCGAGGCCCGAGGCAGCAGGGCGCGTGGCACTCTAGTGGCACATACCTTGTGACCAGGGGGGGGGGGGGTAGAAACAAAAGTTTCACACCCCATGCCACAAAAACTCCCGGAGGGGGCCTGGGGGGGTGGGGGGGTCTCCTTCCTGTCGTACACCCCTAAAACCCCCTCCATTTGTTGTCCAAACAAGTGCCAATTAACTCCTTTCACCATCCTCTATTACACTGTGCGGTTGGCGGACCGGTCAGCCCACGTGATTCGCACCCGACCTAGCCATCCATGGCTCCAGCCATCCATGCTCCACACCAGCCCTGGTCCCAGACCCCTCGAAACCTCGCCTTTACATGGCTACATCTATTGTTGCTATAGTAATATAGGTTTGTGAGCATTTCCAGCGGTCGGCGCTTGTAGAAGTCGAAGCTGCCGAGTGACATCGTGACAACATGTCCCAGACATGTTGGCATTTGTACCCAAAAATGTGTGATTTGGGCCGGCCCCTTCAGAATCATGCATCTATTATGCATCTGGTATCGCTCCTAGGAGTTGTCCCGCCGTTCTGTGGCTGCTGTTAGGCGTTTGGGGCACAAAACGAAACCTTGAGCTGACCGTGACGAAACCGTGGGAGGCCCCTGGGGGGGTGGGGGGTCCCCCCGACTTTGGGGGCCCATATCTTTGCCTCTAGGGCTACACCCCTAGCCTCGCGAGCTGTGGCTCGTGGGGGAGCACAACAATTATTGTTGGCGACTTTGGCTTTCGTTGCGCACTTTTTGTAGCCTGTTACGGGCTCCGTTGCTTTCGACTTGGTTCGACTTGGTTCCGACTGGCGCTCGCGCCGAGACTTTTGCCTCGAAGTTCCATGGCGGCTGGCCCGCGGCCTCCGCAGCTGGCCGGGCGGGTTCTTCCTTGTTGCTACCTTTGTGTTTGACGTGTGTGCAGGTTGTGGACGGCCCTGGTGGCCGCTCGCTTGGTGTGGTGCCGACGCCAATGAGCCCTCGCCTCTTCTCGTGGCGCCTGGCCCGCTGTCGTCTCTGCCTGCGGCTATGCTGGCTCTGCAGATAGTTAGGTTCCCGGGTGTCGTCCGCAGCACGTCGGTCCGTGGATCGGTAGGCAGTGCGCAGCCAGTCGTGTAGTCCCGGGTATGGTTTGTGTTTGCACGGGCGCGGTTGCCCCGGGCGCCCAGGCTGCTGGTGAGCATGTCGCCTCCGGACGCAATCGGGGCCTGTTTGGAGGGTTGAGTTCGTTCGTTGGTAGGGCGTGTGGCGGGCGACGTGCCCGTGGTGGGGCTTTGTGGTGTGTTGGTGGTTTGGCTTGTTCCCCGCTCGGCTTGGATTTGAGTTGGTGCAGACTTTCCTGGACGATGGCCTCCTGGCCAAGACTTTGCAGACGAGAAAATGAGTGGTGCTTGCGTTTAATGGGGATGCCGGCAGGCCTCTGGCTTGTCGCGCCTTGTTTTGCGTGGGTACTGCCGCCAAAATGGTGCATTCATGAGCCGCGAGTACTGTGATGCTGTGTCTGGTGTGGCTCTGGCGGGCGTCTCGCTTAGCTTCGACACGCCTACGCAGCTGTGAGTCGGGTGGGCAGCCCAGCAGGGTGGCGGTTGGCCACATGTGCCCGAGACAGTGTTCACACTGTCCCCTTCTTGTAAACCCGCATTCATATCTTTGCACCCAAAAAACCTTTTCAAATTTTGAGCGCGTATTTCGAACGCTCTCGTCGAGCTCTTCAATATTGAGGCATGGGGTATAATCGGGAAGATTCTACCCCCCCCTGTTGTGACACTAATCCCTCTCCCACACACACACACATGCACACACACATACTCACCGATCTCTTGGTCGGTGCCTTATCGTCCCGACAGCTCAGAAGGTGTCCGACTCAGCATTCCTCTTGAAGCAGCCTGAAATCATGGGACACTGTGGGGCACAGCACTGTGGCATCGCATTGCAGCCTGGGCGGGCATTCCTGACGCCGCGCCAGTCCTATACCTGGCCTTAACCGCCATTTTGCACTCGCGTGACGCTTCGCGCCGAGCCGCGCGCCCAGTGACCGCGCCAACGACATCCCGAAGATGGCAACACCCGTGTTGGGCGGAAACAGCTCGTTGATCATCCAGACGCGAATGACATGCTTTTCGCAAATCAAAAGTAGCACAGAGCAGCGCTGATACAAACGAAGAGAGCATAACTGATTCAAGCAATATGCATAAAGCTTCGCCCTCTGTGGGGATCGAACCCACGACCACGAGGTTGCATGCCGCATTCCCGATGTGATGCCGGGACTCGTGTAAAAGCCTCGCGCTCTACCACTGAGCTAAGAGGGCTGGAAGGCTTGGCGCCGCATGCAATTTGCAAAGTACACAGGCCTCCCTTTGCCAGCTTCTGGGTGGTCTGCTGGACACCTGATGCATGCTGGGTGGACGGCGCCTCGCCAAGCGAGGGCCTCTGCTGGCTGGCTTCGTAGTCTTTTATCTTATTGAGCACGCGCAGGGGGTGGCAAAGTTGCCGCCGGACGGCATATTGGGGACTGGGTCTGGTCTGGCATGTGTCTCGCGCCGCATCTTGGGTTGCCGCCGGACGGCAGGCATCTTGGTTGCCGGCAGGGATCCCCGCGCCACATCTCGGTTGCCACCCGCCCCAATCTGAGTTTGAGGGACCAGTACTTCTGCGCTTTATGTAAGTTGCCGCCCGCCCCAGCCTGAGTTTGGCGGACCACTCCCGCTGCCTGGCCGCGGCCGCTTCGTGGCCTGCTCGTCCGTGTCCGCCAGCGCGCCCTCGTCCAGCCAGCGTGTCAACATCAAACAGCCAGCCGTGCTCCGCGCAAGCTGCATTCAGGTCCTGTGGATCGAATAATAAAGAGCTTTTGACTACGCTCGGTTGGTCGGTGTTGGGGTTCGGCACACTATCTACGCATACCGACGCCGAGCCCAGATACGGACATGCTCTAATTTGCGAAACGAAAGCGTAAGCACACCACCCGATGTTGATGTCGTGTCTCGCAAGCAGCATGAGAAGAGGGTGAGCGGTAAGGCGTAGTGCGCGGCCACATTACCTCCGAGAGACGGTAACCGCTGATATGAGCCGGCCCAATACCGCCAGGAGGCTGTAAGCTATACGGTTCGGACTGCTGAGCTGTCATGAGCCATCGTGGGCGCGTGCGATTCTCCGGCCCCGGTTTCGCATGTGGGCAGTTGGGAACAGTTGGGAACGGTTGGGAGCGGCCACGTGTGGGGACGAGCCGTTGGGTTTCGGGCGTTAGGCATGTGAACTGCGGGTCTGAGTCTAGGGCCTCAGGCCAAGAGCCGTTTGACTCCTTTGGGACTTAGGCGGTCGTCAGCTGCCGAGTGATTGCCGAGTGGTTTGTGGCTTTACTGCTGGTGTGCTTTTCTTGGTTGTGCCTGGCGGGCTGGGGCTTGGTGGGTGTTCGTAGGCAGAGCAGTCCAACGGGGTAGAAGTGGCCGCGGAGCTGGGGCGCTGTTCTGTCCTGGGTGTATAGTTGATAGCTGTGTTCTCGTGGTCATGGCGGGGCGTTTGGGGTCGTGTTGGTCTGTCAGGTTAGGCCAGCTGGCGTTGTCAGGGAAGCTGGGCGCCCATGCAGGGGCGGTGCCGGCTGCACCAGCAACACCGAACACCTGGTTCGGTGTTGCGGTGTTGCTCTCCTCGACACAACTGTTTGTGTGTAGCCTACCAAAGCAACGGACTGATCACCCGTGCGCTGTCTCAGAGTGCACCTGGGGCGGGCTACGAGCGCTTTCACGCAACCAACCTCCCATCACCGGGCATCAGCTGCCAGCCGCGTCGCACAGCCGCTGCAGCTAGCTCACTCATTAAAGGCCCGCTCGACCTAGTCCACCGAGCGGAGAAGGGGGGCCGCTCTCGCCCCCGGAGCTGGCAATCGGCAGCTGACGAGTTGTCGCCCGTCCGCCCTCTGGCCCTGGCGTGGAGCCGTCACAACAACCTTCACCCCAACGCCTTCAACTCCAGCCCCCGGTGGCAGCCGTATAGCAAAACGGTATCAGCGCATGTCAGAGCTGAGGGCGCGCTGGGCTGGCGCAGCCTGGCTCGAGGTGTGACCAACCTGAAAATCGCCAGCGCCACCGGTGCCCAGCACGACATGCGTGGCAAGAGAGGGGGAAGGAGCGTAAAAGGAAGAGGAAACGAAGACAAGGAGGCGAGGCAAGGCAAAGGGTGGGCAAGCAAGCAAGCGCAACCAGCGAGGCAAGGCTGCGCGGTGCTGGGCTGGGGGTGGACGGGCTGCACTGGGGGCTGCGGCTGCGGCTGTGGGGGTTGAGCTATGAGGTTGCAAACGAGTAACGAAAAAAGGAAGCGAAACAAACAAGTAAATAAGTACGGACACCGGAGCGGTCGAGTGAAAGAGCAGCGTGTGAGCTGCATGGCTCATCCCCGGTCGTACGGCGTGCGGCATGGGCGAGGCAACAGAGCAGGTGAGTGACGGGGGCGGACCGCATTGCGGTTCCCCACACCCGTCATGAACCGGCGACCGCACAGGGTGGCGGTGCCGGCCGGGTGGGGTGTGATGCATGCATCAAAGAGAAGGAGCCCCTGGACCCCCAGGGCATAAGGCGTAAGGAGCGGCCGCCGCGCACGCGCGCATGGAATACTCCTGTGTGTGGGCGGACGGCCGGCAGACGCGCAGAGGCCCAGCACGTCGCCGCGGGGGCGGCTCTGTAACCAGCGGCCCAGCACGTCGCCGCGGGGGCGGCTCCGTAACCAGCGGCCCAGCACGTCGCCGCGGGGGCAGCTCCGTAACCAGCGGCCCAGCACGTCGCCGCGGGGGCGGCGTTGTGCAGCCCAGCGTGCCGCGGCGTCGGGCAGCCCAGCGCGTCGCCACGGGGGCGGTGATGTACTAGCCAGCAGCCCAGCGTGTCGCCGCCCAAATGAACCCAGAGGGGTGGTATTCGGGGTAGAATTGAGGTCGTGGCCGGTCACCCCTGGCTGGATTGGGATAGCACAGGTCGGGATTGGACAGACACTTTGGGGATTGGGATAGGTCCGGTCAGGATTGGACCTCAACTTGTAGGATTGGGATAGCCCCGGCAAGGATTGGACCCCGCACTTTCAGGATTGGGATAGATACCCTCCCCCCTCTTTTCCGCACCAAAACGTGCCAAAATGTCTACCTCCCGTAGACGTGCGCCCCACCAACCCCTGAAAGCTTCTACGTTTTCGGCCGAAAAGGGGCAAATTTTTACCGGTAGAAGGGAGATACTGGCACTGCAACCCGTCCGCCCCCCGCACGCCCCGCCCTCCACGCCCCCGTCCCCTCCGTCCCCCCGCCCTCCTGGTGCAGGGATTGGAACCCCACTTGCAGGATTGGGATTGGCTGTCGGCCACTTAGGATAGCACATCGGCCTATCCTAGGGGTGACCAGGGGATAGCAGGGATAGGTACCCCATACCACCCTTCCGGTACCCCATACCACCCTTCCGGTAGCTATGAACCCGTATGCGCGGGAAGCAATATCCTATCAGAGTGTGGTATTTTGCAAAGTACACCCAATCCTATCATTTTGATTGCGTGAAGGGAGCCCGCCCCCGTACGACTGATGAACTGAAGCAAGTTGTCGAAAGCCATCTTGCGACGCAAGGCCTATTGTACATTTGAACTGTAATTTCAAACAAAATGACTTTTATGTTATCATAATCCTATTATGGCCGTAACAATGAAATTTATTGAGCTCGAACTGGTGAATGCGCCCTTTTCCGTAACTGTGATGTCAACAAGTGAGCGGTCATGAAGCTTTTGCACTTTCGCTGGCTGGCCGTATGGCTCAGTGTGGCCACGGTCGGCCGGGCTTACTTGCCTTTTAGGCTCGACTGGAGCATCTTGCTAACTCCAGAACAATACATGTATCAACAAAAGTATTTCCCTGCGCTGGAGGCGCAGTACGCACGCGACTTTCCGACCGCGCGTCCGGTTGGGACAGGGCGTGAGCTCGCACTGGCTATGGCGGACCCTGGAGTGCGTGCTATCATGATTAATACCTCTGTGATTCATTTACGTGACGCCGACTTTGACGGCCTGGCCACACCCGTGGACATAGCCCGAAACCTGACCATCGCCGGGCCCTCACGGGAAACGGCGTGGCCCTCACTGTCCTTCAGCGCCACAAGCAAGGTGCGATGGGTTCTGAGCAGGTTGCAGGCCTAGACCCATGTCGGGCGGGCTTGTTGTATGGGGCTGAGAGAGCGAGCCGAGGGCGAGCCGCGGTTCCTACGGTTTGTTGTAAAGGACATGCTGCGTGGCCATGTGAAGCGCGCTCCTGGCGGAACCCGGGCGAAAGAGGGGGGGAGGGTTGCGGTAGTAGGGGGGACCAGCAACAGGCCTTGTGCGTTGGCCTGCGCGGGACCCCTGCAGCCCAACTGCTGCTGACCCGACCGCACGTCTAACCACCGGCAGCCCCCTTCGCGCCTCGACCCCGCAGCTCCGGTTGGGTCCGGGCGTGTGGCTGCAGCTGACCCAGTTGGTGTTTGTGACAACCCTGGAGGACGAGGCGATCAGGTGTGGGCGCGACGGAGGCGGCAGTAGTGCATGGAGGGCAGCGGGGATGTGAAGGGCAGCGGGTGTGCTACAGCCAAATCACCCAAGCGCCATCTGCGGGTACCGCACCTGGCACCCTACCCAGACCACGCTCCAGCCCCTCCCACGCTGGGGACCCCACGGCCAGGGGGGCCCTGCCCCCCCCCCCCCGTGCTGCGGCGTCACCCTTATTGTCATCACATCCCGCCTTACGTGTAGCCTCCGCTGACGGCCTGTCCTGCTGACGACGCTGCCCCGCCCCCCCAGCTCATATGCTGCCTTCGCTCCAAGCGCGGCAGACGCAGCGGCATTGCTGGTCCTGCGAAACGCGGCAAAGCTTATCCGTGAGTGGGATGTATGCGTCTTTTAGGGGGGAGGCGACGTTGGCTATGTCTCGCTCATGCATGCATGCATGTGTGTACGTGTGTGTGGGCGGGGGGGGGGGGTAGCCATCCATGGATGGTGGGGGGGGGGAGGCGGTGTAGGTGCCAGCAAGCTGATAGGTAATTGCGTCGCGGTGCGGACGCATGGCGCCCCCGTCCCCCCCCCACCCCTAGCCGGCCCCGGCTAGGGTGCCTTAGATAAAACGTGCGCGCCCTTGTGTGCGTGCCCACGTGTGTTGCGTGCCTGCCCCCCACGCAGTGACGGCTGGGTACGAGTCCTCTTCAGCCGCCTGGTGCGTGGGCCGGAGCACGTGGGCAGGGGGAGCGGGAGGGCGCGGCGGGAGGCTGCGGAGGGCGGACTGTGAGGGCAGCTGGGAAATAAAGCGGGTGGAGGTTGGACGTGGGGTGGATGGAGGGGGGGGGGCATGCCAACCCCGACGCGGACGCGTACGCTTTGGGCGGCGCCTGGGGCTCTGCGTCACGTCGGCGTCCATGTGCTCTGCGGGTCCATGTATGTGCTGGCGTGTGCGTGTGCGTGCGTGGCAGTGTGTGGGCCCTCACAGGCACAGGCACATACGGTACACAACAGCACAGCGGGCGCATTGCGCTGCTCTGCCTGGTCGGTGTGCCGCGGTAGGCGCACACCCCACCTCCACTGTTGTGGGGCGTCTAATGATCCACGCGCTGACACACCAACCAACACTCCGGCACGCAATCTCGACAACTACCGGTACTAACGTTTGTATATCGCGCCAGGCGATACGTGACATCCACCTATCTAGTCCCTACCGGCTACACTTTGTCCAGTATCCCTGCAACCCCCACTCATCGGCGCCTCTTCTCCCCTCTCCCCGCCTGCCCTCCTTGCACATGCACGGTGCAGGTGGCTGGGCGCTATGGTCCGCGCGCCGCAGTTCCAGCCCGGCAACAACTTTGTCAGCTTTGTGGAGCCCAACCCGCCCGGCTGCAGCAGCAGCGACGACCCGGCCGTGCCGCCGCTGCAGGTGCGTGCGTGTGCGTGTGCGTGTGCGTGTGCGTGTGCGTGTGCGTGCGTGCGTGCGTGCGTGTGTGTGTGTGTGTGTGTGTGTGTGTGTGTGTAACTACGGTTTACATGGTGTGTGTGTGTGTGTGTGTGTGCGTGTGGATTTGTGGATTTGTGGATGTGGCGCTATCTTGTGCTAGAACCTCCGTGTGGTTCCATGTGTGTGTGGGGGGATATCTATGTGCGGATATCTATATCAATGGCGGATGCGATATGGCCCGAGGGTCCCCGCGGTGTGCGCCGGGTGATGATGGGGTTCGTGTGTGGGGGCACGCAGCGCGTGTGCAGCCGCAGCCGTACTACTAAGGCCTGCACTGCACTCAATGGCTGCCTGCTCGCCTGCCTGGCGCCCTCGTCCCCTCATTCATTCTACCACCCAGACCACCACTGCACCCGTGGCCGCGGGCTATGCATGCCGTCTGTCTCCTCAACCAACCAACCAAACCTGGACCTTCCAACTACCCGCCCACCCACCCTGCATGTCGTTGACCACCAACCGACCGCCTCAACCACCACCACAACCACCACCACAACCACCACCACCACGTACACGGCGGGCGCGGACACCACGTCACAGCGCTGCTGGGCGGTGCGGGGCGTGGTGTACGACACCGTGGTGGCGGCGGCGGCGGTGGTGGCGGCGCAGACGGCGGCGGCGGGCCCGGCCGCCCAGGCCCAGGCCCAGGCCGGCAGTCTGCTGCCCCTGGCCCCCAAGCACTACACGATCCACTACGTCAACGTCACCCTGCTGCTGGGATACGTGAGTGGCGCGGCGTGTGATTATGGGTGGCCGCGAGTGGCGCGCTGCACAGCGCGTGGCGTGGCGTGTGCAGTGCTGAGTCATGGGAAGCGAGCACCACACACGGGGTTGCAAGCATGGCGGGGGGGGGGGGGGGTGGCACGTGGGGGTGCACGTGGGGGGGGACGCGGCCACTGCTCCATGTGGCAGCGGGCCGTGGCGGCGGGCCTTGAACACACCTTGCACATACCGCATTGATTGGGATAAAGGACCCAGTGGCCAAACGGTGGGGCAGGGCCAGCGCCTGGCGCCCTTGTGGCGCCCTTGTGGTGGCCGTGTGGTGGCCGTGTGGTGGCGGTGTGGTGGCGGTGTGATGGAGGTGTGGTGGCCGTGTGGTGGCCTTGTGGTGCCCCTTTTGCTGCCTTCGCGCCTTCACGCCAATGGCACCCACCCATGCGCCCATGCGCCCACGCGCCGGAGCGCTCCCATTCACACACATAACCACACACAACGCAGGCGCCGCTGGTGTACCTGCCCCCGCCCGGCGCGCCGCGGCCCGCCGGCGCGGTGTCCGCGCGCGTTGCGAGCGGGCGGGAGCTGGTGGCGGCGCTGGCGGACCCGACCGTGGACGATATCGTTGTCACGGCGCCGGTGGTGAACCTCACGGACGCGGAATTTGAGGGGCTGCCACGCGGCCTGCCGCTGCCGCTGCGGTTGGACCGCAACGTGACCATCCGCGGCGCCAACACCACCCGCCAGTGGTGGCCGCAGGTCACGATCGACACCGCGCGCAAGGTGCGTGTCTGCTGGCTGTCCAGCTGGTTGGCCAACAGAGGCTTGCTGGCTGGCGCATCTCGGCAGCATAAAGTGACAGGGAAGCGCGGGCAGCAGCAGCAGCAGCAGCAGTGGGCTGGGTGGGGGCAGTTGCACATGTGGAACTGGGTGGGCGGAGCAGCCACCGGGTAGGCACGGCACGCGTGTGAAGACAGGCGGGCCTGGGGCATCTGCCTGCCTGCCTGCCTGCCTGCCTGCCTGCCTGCCTGCCTGCCTGCCTGCCTGCCTGCCTGCCTGCCTGCCTGCCTGCCTGCCTGCCTGCCTGCCTGCCTGCCTGCCTGCCTGCCTGCCTGCCTGCCTGCCTGCCTGCCTGCCTGCCTGCCTGCCTGCCTGCCTGCCTGCCTGCCTGCCTGCCTGCCTGCCTGCAACCATATGATAGCCTTTGCTTACCTGCTTGCACGCGCCCCACCTGTTGACGCACGCGTCGCCTTGCCACGCCCCACTCGCCTCAATGCGCACGCACGCACGCACGCAACCCCCTACACCCCACCCCCACCCCCACCCCCACCTCCCCCACCTCACCTCCATAGGTGGCTCTGGGCCCGGGGGTGCACCTGGTCTTCACGCAGATCGCGGTGTACGTGCAGCTCATCACCCTCGACAACCTCATGTGCGTGACATGCATGCGTGCGTGAGGTGTGTGTTTGCACCGTGGGCAGTGTGGGCTGCTTTGACACGGAGCATCGCCCCCCGTCGGCAATAGGCGGGATAGCGGCACCGGGCGACTTGGCTTGTTAAGGAGCATTAATGCCCTGGCCAGCAGGCCTCGCTGCCTGTCTGGGTGTGCTCGCGCCATCCTGGCCCCCTTTAGCTAACTTCCAGCCTGCCTCGCGGTGGGCATATGTGCCCTGTTCCCCGCGGGTGTGTCCGCCTCCCCGCCAACGCACTCGCCCACCTTATTATCTGCGCCGCTCCCCGCCACTCAACACAGCCTGCCCTCGCTCCATGTCGTGGCGACGGGCGGCGCTGGCTCGCGGCTGGTCATCACGGGCGGGGCGCTGATTTGGCGTGAGTGGTGGGGGGCGCAGTGCGTGGCTGGGGGGCGGGTGGGGGGCAAGATGAATGGCAATGAACCCTGGGCCACAAGCGGGATCTGGGCTGCACGTACGGAGCGAGATGGACATACGGCTCGCAAGTCGAACACTGGTAATGACTGTAGCTACGGTATCGACCAAGTCCGAAGGTTTCACAAGCAAAGCACTGCTTGCCTGCGTACCTGCCCTTTGCTATACCCCCCTGCGGCCCTGCCCCACCCACTCCTCATCCCACACACGCGGGCTGACACCCGCAGGTCTGGGCATCAAGGGCATGCAGGCGCTCCAGTGGTAGGGCATCAAGGAGGGCATGCAGGGGGCGAGGCCACTGCTGTCGTGCGTACTCGCGTGCGTGCGTTTGAGGTTGCGTGTTGAAAGAGCGTGTAAAGGGCGGGCCACCGGAGTGATGAGGAGCTGTGTACACGGTACATGTGCTGTGTACACACACGTGTGTGTGCGTGCCGCCAGGTGGCTTGGACTTGTGGTGCCGCCGCCTGCGTGCTGTATTCCTCCATCTCCTGTACGTATGCACGTCCCCTTTGCCTCCCCTTTGCCTCCCCGCACGCACACACGCCCCTGCCGCCCGGCCGCCCCATGCATGCCCGTGCGCCCTGTGTGCGCAGGCCTGTATGCATGTGTGCCTTGGCCCGCCTGTGTCGGGCCCCCTGGCCCACCCCTGACACGCCACAGCGCGCGCGCAGACACCACCTGTCCACCTCGCACACACACACACACACATGCGCGTCATGCATCGCCTGCCTGGCCACCACCCCGGCTGTGGTTACGTCGTCACTGGCCTGCACCCACCCACGCCACCTGCACCCACCCGCCGGCACGTGCACCCACCTGCCGGGACCCACTACCACTACCACTACCACTGCCACCCGACACTGCAGGTTCGTGACGCTGCCGCGCGCCGCTGGGCTGCCGGGGCTGCAGCTCATCCAGCCCGCCTACCCCGGCTCCATCGACCAGACCGGCTGCAGCAACGACGACCCCCGCGTCCGCTTCGTGCCGCCCATGCAGGTGCGTAGGCGGGGTGGGGGTGGGGGGTGGGGGGTGGTGGTGGTCTGGCGTGTGGGCGCGCGCATGCGCGCGTGCCCCGCAGCAGCAACGTTGCCCCTGCTTTGCCCTGAGCCTGGATTTGCGCCCTTGTTTCTTTCCCCTCTTGTTTGACCAGCCCCGCATTCATTCCATTCCTGCTGCACCTGCCGTGCCTGTCCCGCCCGAGCCTGCCCAGCCACTCACGGCCGGCTTGCGGATCACCCCAACCCTTAAGCTTTATGTGTCACACACACACACACACACACACACACAAACACACACACACACACACACACACACACACACACACACACACACACACACACACACACACACACACACACACAGAGGTGCTGGCCGCTGAGTATCGTGCTCGTGGACATGGGCTTCGCCGCGCTGGCGGCCGGCGGCACCACCGCGACAGGTGGGCGGCGGGTGGTGGGCGGTGGCAGTGGGCAGTGGGCGGTGGGTGGTGGCAGTGGGCGGTGGCAGTGGGTGGCAGTGGGCGGTGGGTGGGTGGCAGTGGGCGGTGGCAGTGGGTGGCAGTGGGTGGGTGGGCGGTGGCAGTGGGTGGCAGTGGGTGGCCACAGCAGTGGGTGGTGGGCGGTGGCAGTGGGCGGGCCGCAGCAGTGGGCGGTGGGTGGTGGCAGTGGGCGGTGGCAGTGGGCAGTGGCAGTGGCAGTGGGTGGGCGGGCGGACTCTGGGGACGGTGGGTGGGTATGGCGGGCGGCGGTGGGGACCCGACCTGGATGGGAACGAGGGCGGCTTTTGGCCGGCGGGGGGCCGGTGGGGGGGCGGGGCGGCTGGGGGCCGGTGGGGGCGGCTGGGGGCGGCTGGGAATGGCTGGCAAGCAGGGAAAGGGGGGGGAGTGGAGGGGCAGGGAGGGAGCGATGTGCTGGCGCTCCCAGGCACACGCGCACCTGGTGCTAACCCCTGCCTGAGCTCCCGCCTTGTGGTGGCGCCTGCGTGCTGTGCTGTGCTGTGCTGTTCTGGCAGCCTTCTTGTCTCTCACCTACCACTACCCTCGCGTAATCACCCAGCCAGCCGCACTAACTCGCTCACTCACTCACGCGCAGTGCATCAAATGCGCACGCCTGGACTCCGCACGCTTACACTGACTCAGGCGCGTGCAAATCCACACACACACACATACACACACACAGAGTACTCGATCACGAGACTCGTCAGGCCGCCTGTAAACCCGTTGTCACACACACACACACACACACACACACACACACACACACACACACACACACACACGCACGCCCCACGCTCCCACACACGCCCCATACACTCATCACAGGCGCCACGCAGCCGCTGGGCTACGACCTAGCCATGCAGGACTCCACAGTCCACAACGAGCAGGTGCGGTGCGGCGCGTGGGCACGTGGCGTGTGCGTGTGCGTTGCGTGTGTGTTGCGCGTGCGTTGCGTGCGTGCGCACAAACATTTTTTATGTTTGTTTCTTGCCATGCGCGTGTAACGTTTGCGTGCGTGGTTGGTTGGTTTGTTCGTTGGCGCAGTAGTTGGTTGGCACCGTTGGTTGGTTTGATGAACATCGCTCTTTGTTTACTGTACTCGCTGCTCTGCTGCCGCTGCTGTACATACACACAGGAGCTGCCGGAGACGTGCCTCATGCAGCACCACATCTTTGAGTGCTACCTGGAGTACCTGCAGCAGCAGCAGCAGCAGCCACCATCTGGGGGTGGCCTGGTGGGCAGTGTCGGCAGCAGCACCAACACCCCACCATCCTTGTATGCATCCCCGCCGCCTGTCGCTGCCGCGGGCGGGACAGGAGGATCGGGGGCAGATGGCGTCAGCGACGCAAATCTGGCAATCATCCTGCCATGTGTGCTCGGCGGTGGGTGGGTGGGTGCGATGGGGTGCCCAGGTGGGGCTGCGTGCGGGTTTCGTTTGCGGCGTGCCGGGGCATGGGCATGGGCATGGGCATGGGCATGGGCATCCGCCACCCACACACAACCTCAGGGCTGTTCTCTCCCTTGTGATCTCTAACACAACCTCAGGCAGGCACGCAGGCACGAAACCCATATAAATATATCACACACACGCCCACCAGCGAGCTGCTTTGCGCAAAGCAGCTCGCTCGCCGGCCCCCCCCCTTATTACTTGCGCGCCCCCGCACGCAATGCGGTTACCCTGCCCACGCCTTTCACCCTGCAGGCTTGGCACTCACCGCCGCGGCAACCGCTGCGGTGATGTTTATCCGGCGGCGGCAGCAGCAGCGCGCGGCGTCGTCGGTGGACGGCAGTAGCGGCAGTAGCGGCAGTAGCGGTGGCAAGGCCGGCGCGAGCGGCGGCGGTCCCCACCGTGGTGGTGTCCTGGCAGCGACCGTCTTGGCGCCTAGCCGCCTCGATGACTGCAGCTCGTTCGGCCCGCAGCAGCTACAGCTACAGCCGTCCTCCATGGCTGTAGCACCGGCTGTAGCGGCGACCGCCAAGGGCCCGGCGGCAGCGGGCGACACGCGACAGAACTACTGCGCCAGTAAGAGCAAGCTGCTCGCGCTGGCGGCTGCTGGCGGGGCAGCGGTGGGCGGCGGCGGCGGCGTCACGGACGCGTCAGACAGCGCCACAGCTACGGCAGGCGGCGACAACGTACAGCTGTACCACTGCCCCCACCAAGGTAGGTACGGCCTTATTAGGTAGAGCTCGTGTGCCGCTTGGGAAAGCGTGTGCCGAACAAAGCGCAGGGGCACGCTGCGCGCCTGCGCCAATGGCGGCCATGGCATGGCCCATCAAACAAGCAAAGGTCACAAGCGCAAACGCGTCCACTCCTCCACTCCTCCTGGCGTTTGCGTCCCCAACCCGGTAACCCGGATGCGCGCGCACCTGCACCTGCACCTGCACCTACAGGTCCTGCATTAGCCCACAGCGGCAGCAGCGGCGGCGAGCCGCCCCCCGCTGGCTCGCCGACGCCCGCCCGCAGCCCCCAGCAGCCGCAGGGCCGCCCACTGCACCCGCAGGCCCCTCCGCAGCCGCGGCCAGCCCCTCCGCAGCAGCAGCCAGCCTCTCAGCAGGCGCAACTGCAACTGACGCCCCTTCGACGTTGCGCGGGCGGCAGCAGCCACAGCAGCAGCAGCAACAGCAGCAGCAGCCCGCGCAACGTCATCGCCTGCCGCGGCCGCGGCGGCGGCGTGTTGTCACCGGCGGCGGCGGGCGAGGCCACGCTGCTGGTCGACCCGGGGGCGCCGCTGCGGCACAACTTGGACGTACTGGTGCGGCTGGTGGCGGCGGCGGCGGCGGCGGCTGACGGTGGCGGCACTGGCGGCGGCGGCGGCAGCGGTGGCGCGGGGGCTGCCGCTGCTGAAGAAATGACGGCCGGCGTGGGGGCTGCTGCTGCGGCTACTGCTGCCGCCGGGGAAAGGGATGCCAACGACAAAGAGCGCCAGGAGGAGGCGATGATGAATGCCCGTGACGGCGGGGAGGCGGCCACGGCTCTGCTGCTGGCGGCGGTGTCCACGCCCAGTGTTTTGGCGTCCGGGGCCGCCGCGGCCGCAGCTGCGGCCCGGGCCGCCGCCGCCGCCAGCAGGGCTGGGGCTGGGGCTGGGGCTGGGGCTGGGGCTGCTGGAGCCGCTGCGGCCATGGCTCCGCGCGGTGCTGCGGGTCAGCAGCAGCAGCAGCAGCAGCAGCAGCAGCAGCAGCAGCAGGCGGCGCCACCACCCGAGGCGGTGGAGCTGCTGCCGCGGGTGCTGGGCAAGGGCGCGGTGAGTGGGCCATGCCGTGTGCCATGCGCCGCACGCACGCGCCGTACGCACATGCGAGGGAGAGAACATGGCCCAGCAGTGGTGGTTGGGTTGCGTGGCACTGTGCCGCTTTGAGCGAGGTTAAAGGATAAATCGGGGACGCCGAGCTCGCCTGGTCGTCTCCCATAATTCCTGTCTGCAACAACGCGCCATCCGCTGCCGTATCGCTGGTGATCGTTTTTACGCATTCTCGCACTCGCACCCTCACCCACCGCTCAAAACACCGTTTGCCATCCATCCAACCACTACACGCCGTGCTGCTGCCGCGCCTACGGTGTTCGCCCTCACCCACACACTCGTACTGCAGTACGGGCGGGTGGTGGAGGGGCGCTACCAGGGGCAGCCCGTGGCTGTGAAGCTGCTGCTGCGGGGCGGCGGCGGCGACGGCGGTGGCGGTGTGGCTGTGCCGGCAGGGGCGGCGGCGGCGGGCGCAGCCGCTGGGGCGGCAGGCGGGGCAGCAGGCGGCGCCCCGCCGGGAGGAGGCGATGACGATGGCGATGACGATGACGATGAGGCGTATGCGGCCGAACAGCTGGCGCTGCTGCAGGTGGGCGCGTGTGTGCGTGTGGCGTGTTCGTGCGTGCGTGCGTGCAGGTGCGTGCGTGCTGTTTTCAGAGGGTGGTACCGTGGCAATGTAGGCTGGCACGCACAGACCCCCCACGACCTTGTGCTTGCCATGCTGCAGTGTTTGGTGTATAAGCGCTCGCTACTACTTGGCTTTGATTGCCGCTTGCTAACTTGTCATGCTCTCTCTTGCTGTCGAGCCTATCTCCTAATTGCTCAAACCCATCCACAATCCCACTGCCCCAGCCTGCCGCACTTGACACCATATCCATGCAACTCCCACCCCGATGCATACGTCGCTTCCTCACCGCTGTCATGTATCACACTAACCCCCCCCCCCACACACACACACACATACACGCCACGACCCTTCCTTTCCTTGTGCTTTTCTAACACACCACAACAACGCCCAACCGCTCATCAGGAGGTGGAGGTGCTGGGGCGCATCGACCACCCGTGCGTGGTGCGGCTGCTGGCGGCGTGTGTGGTGCCGCCGCGGCTGGCGCTGGTGATGGAGCTGATGGAGTGCAGCCTGGAGCGGCTGGTGTTCCACCCACAGACGCTGCTGGACCGGCAAGCAGCGGCAGCAGACGCAGCGACTAACGACGCGCGCGTGCCGGGCACGCTGCTGTGCAGTAGCAGTGATGAAGGCAGCTTGGTCCGGGGGAGGCCAGCAGCAGCAGCAGCGTCCCCGCAGCCGCAGCAGCCGCCGCCGCAGCAGCAGCCGCTCCTGCCGGCGCCGCAGCAACTGCCGCTGCCCAAGCTGCTGCACATCGCGGTGCAGGTCGCGCAGGGCCTGTGAGTCGCTGGCTGGCTAGCTGACTTGGGTGGATGCATGATACATGGGGACACGTGCGCGCATACATGTGGGTGGTGCGGCAGTAGTCCGCCGAACGTCTCAATATTGCAGCGTCTTGCATATATGGCAGTACTGGGGCCTTGGAAACGCTTGCCTTAGTGTCAGGGGCATCGTGTCTGCGTGCGTGCCCCCCACACCCCTCGCTCCAACACCCCTCCCACACTCACATTGAACATGAAATGCCCATGCGTGGCATTCGCAGCGCCGCACTTCACCCCACCGTGATCCACCGAGACCTGAAGGTACGTGCTGCTGCTTACGTCTGTGTAGTCTGTGGCGGTCGTAATAATGGGAAGATCAGGCGAGCTCAGCTATGCGAGTGACTTGCCTCCCCCCCCTCCCCTACCTCACTACATACTCCATCCACAGCCCGCCAACGTGCTGCTACGCGGCGCCGCCACCGACACGCCCCAGGCCAAGCTGTCGGTGAGCAATGGTGCGGGTGTGTGCACGCCACACCACTCGTGCCGGTAGTGGTCGTCGCGTGCGTTCTCGGCGGCGCCACCGCCTGCCGCGCGCCCTGCTTTCGGGGATCGCTTCAACACTGACGACACTACTGCTGCGACTGCGGTACTATGGTTTATGATTTGTGTCTGTAGCCCCTGGCTTTCAAGGACCACTCGCTACGGCGGCGCGGTGGCTGTAACTGACTACCTGCCATGCCCCTCTCCTGTCGCACCCCTCTCTTGCAGGATTTTGGTGCGTGCGCGCTGGTCGGCGGTGGGGTTTCTGGACGGCGAACGAAACCGAATACAGGGGGCACACCGAGAGGGGGTAGGCGCACTTTGTAACCATTCTCAATCTAATCACAGCCACATGCGCGCCCATGCATGCGCCCATGCACGCACCCGTGCACGCGCCCATGCACGCATACTCGCCCATGCACCCATGCACGCGCCCATGCACACACACGCACCCATGCATGCGCACCCACACAGGCCTGTCACGCATGCGGCGGACCACGCAGCCCACCGCCAACCTCGAGGTGGGCACGCCCGCCTACATGGCGCCCGAGTGAGTGTTTGGGTTGAGCTGAGATGTGTTTCATGGGTTGGGTACCCTCCAGCTCTACCTACAACTGACTCGTGCCAATCCAAGAATAATGACGCGTGTTATACGGCTGTCTATGTGCACAACAAACAGGTTATTTGACCTGAAGAACACCACCCTCAGCCACCGAGTCGACATGTACAGCTTCGGCGTGCTGCTGTGGGTGATGCTCACGGGGCGGCACCCGTGGCAGGTGAGTGGGGGAGGGGGGCGGGGTGATCGACTTGCCTGCCTGTCCGCATCCCATCCACTCGCCCTTCTGCTGCCTCCTTAATAATACGACGCCTGCATGCAACTAACTGCCCGCAAGTAGTCAACCAACCACCAGAACGCTGCCAAGCAACCAACTAACCAACCACAACCCCACCCCCACGTACCCGTCGCATCACAACGCAGGGCTGCGGCGTGGTGGCCATGGCGTACGGCGTCACAAAGGGCGCGCGCCTGCCGCTGGACGGCATTGACGCCCGCCGCTGCCCGCCCAAGCTGCGCAGGCTCATCACCGCGTGCTGGGACACCGACCCGCTGCGCCGCCCGGCGGTGAGGACCTAGCTACGTCCTGCCATCGGCGTCAGCCGCATTTCACTCACCCCGTCTCTCGCCCCCGCTCGCACCCCTCTTCGTTCTCCTCTCCTCATCGCTTCTCCCCCTGCATTGTCCGCGTTTCTCGCGTGCTCCATTCCCATGTCCACCATACACTCACTCACACGTACACACGTACACACACACACACACATGCACGGTCTTCGATTTGTTTGTTATCTCCTTGTGATCTCTAACACACACACACACACACACACACACACATACACACACACACACACACACACACACACACACACACACACACACACACACACACACACACACACACACACACACACACACACACACACACGCGGAAATAGGCGGAGCAGGCGGAGCAGGCGGAGGCGGCAGTTACAGCGCAGCCGACGAGCCCCGACGCCCTAGCAGCCCTCGCCACCGCCATGGCCGACCTGGCCCAAGCCCTCCGGGCCGACGCCAGGGATGAGGTGCATGAGCGGCGCCTGCAGCAGCTGCAGGACGGGGAGCGGCCCAGCCGCGGGCTCACCGCCCTCCTGCAATCCCTCACGGAATCGCACGGCCCCGCCCCTGTTGCGCTGAAAGACCCCGCCTCTGGCGCGCTCGTCAGCAACCCGCACAAGGTACCTCAGGTTGTCGCCAACTTCTGGCGGGACATCAGCCGCGCCCCCGACACCACAGCGGAGGCACAGGAGACCGTGCTCGCAGCCCTGCGAGAGTCAGGCATCAGCCTACCCGCGGACGCAGACACGTCGGTGGGCGCCGTGGAGGTCTCGGCGGGCGAGGTGCGGTCGGCGCTGGGCAGGATGGAGCCGGGCAAGGCGCCCGGCAAGGATGGCCTGCCCATCGACCTGTACAAGGCCTTTCGGGGCCCCCTCAGCCCAGTCCTCGCCACCCTCTTCAGTGCAGTCGGCAAAACGGGCCAGGCGCCCGTAGGCTTTCTGCATGGGGTCATCTCCGTGCTGTACAAGAAGGGCGACGTCACGGAGCCGGGCAACTACCGCCCCATCACCCTACTCGGCACCGCCTACCGCATCCTGGCGAAGGTGCTGGCCAACCGGCTGGCGCCCGCGCTGGGAAAGGTGGTATCGCTGGAGCAGACCGCCTTCCTACCCGGACGCCTCATTGGCGCCAACATCCAGCTACTGCGGCTGCTGCCGCACCTGCTGAAGCAGCAGCAGCGCTCGGCCATCATCGCCTTCCTGGATTTCGCCAAGGCGTATGACACGATTGACCGCAACTTCCTCCTATCCGCCATGGAGGCAATGGGGGCCGGGCCGCAGCTGCGCGGGTGGATCAGCACCCTCCTACAGCACACCACGGCGCAAGCTGTCATCAACGGCCACTGGTCAGCGCCAGTCACTATGGTGGCGGGGGTGCGGCAGGGCTGCCCGCTGGCACCGCTGCTGTACCTCTTCGTAGCTCAGGCGCTACTATGCTGGTTGCAGCGCCAGCAGGTGGGCATCCGCCTGCACCCCGACAGCACCGAACTGACCACGGCAGCGCAGTTTGCTGACGACACGAAAGTGCTCCTGGAGAGCGACGCGGCCGTGCCCAACTTCCTGGCGGCCATGGACACCTTCAGCCGCGCATCAGGGCAGCGCCTCAACCTCACCAAGGTGGAGCTGCTGCGGGTCGGCTGCCTACCGGCCGCAGCCGGGCTGGGCGCCGCAGCCGCGGACGGCGCTACTGCTGAGGGCGCCGCCACGGCCGCAGCACCAGCTGCAGCTGCCGGCCCCCCCGCCCCCGGTACGGCCCCCGCACCCACGGCCCCGGCGGCCGCCACCATACACGCCGCGCCCACCCCAGCCGCCGCCCACCCCGGTGCCGCGCCTGGACCCGGCCCCACGCCAGCCCCTGGCGCCACTGTGCCAGATGCAGCCGCACAGGACCGCATCTGCGGGCTGAAGGTGGTGGCGGCTGCCACCGCGCTCAGCGTGCCGTTCAGCAACGACCCTGCCCGCCTGCAGCTGGACTGGACCGCCCGCCTGCGGGAAGCCAAGCGGCGCCTGCGGCGCGTCGCCCACCTGGGGCTCTCGGCCTTCGGCCGTGCGAGCAACGCGTCCGCCTACTGCACCTCTATGGTCACGTGGCACATGGAACACAGCGGCATGCCTGACGGCGT
Source organism: Chlamydomonas schloesseri (assembly GCA_016834595.1). Taxonomy (NCBI): domain Eukaryota; kingdom Viridiplantae; phylum Chlorophyta; class Chlorophyceae; order Chlamydomonadales; family Chlamydomonadaceae; genus Chlamydomonas; species Chlamydomonas schloesseri. Next base: position 29,955 of record JAEHOD010000142.1, on the reverse strand, counting down.
GGCTCGGGAACTGGAGCGGCTCGTCGCACGCGTGGTGGACCGGCGCCTAGCCCCGGAGGCCGTGGAGCAGCGCCTGACGGGCATCCCAACCGAGCTGCTGTACGGACACCCCACCGCCGGCGGCTTCGGAGCCCTGCCCCTCATACAGCACGTGCGCGGCCGGCACGCCACGTGGGCCGCCCGCCTAGCCGCCCACGATGCCGCCCCCGCCACCACGCTGCCGCAGCCCTGGTGTGTCGCGTACGCCACATTCCTCCACCATCACCACCCCTCCATGCGGCCTAGCAGCGCTCTGACGGCAGTGCCAGCAGCGACGGGCGCGGGCGACGTTGTCCCCAGCCTGCCCCTCCCTGAGGACGCCGAGCGCACGGCGACGGCGCTAGGCTGGCTGCCGCCGGTGCAGGCGCTGGAACCCGCACCAGAGCCAGGGGCCTGGTGCTATACGGCGCCCCTGTGGGGCAACCCGCTCCTCTCCCCGCCGCCCCTGGCGGAGGGTGGCGAGGCAGACCCAGACCTGGAGGCAGAGGAGGAGCCGGCGCCAGAAGCTGCACTTGCTGGCGCCGCGCAGTGCACGCAGGGCCGCGGCCTTGACTACCGCCACAGGGCACTACGTGCCTGTGCGCAGGTGCTCACCATTGGCGACCTGGTGCGAGCATACGACGCGCGCCCGCTCGACACGGCCGCCGTTATCGACTGGGACGGGTGGCTGAGAGCCCACCTGGCCCCAACAGACGCACGCCAGCGTCGCCGTGGCCCCACGCTAGCCGCCCTCCAGGGCCTGGCTGATGACATCCCACCGGCGTGGCTAAACGCCGCACGGGCCCACGCCGCACAGCTGGCGGGCCCCGGCCCCGCCCCGCCCCCCGCACCCTCCACCCCCTCCGTCATCAGCACCATCATCATGCCGCGCATGGGATGGGTGCTACCAGGCACCGAGTCCGTCAAAATCCCCCTGGAGAAGCTGTCCGTCCGCATGGCCACAGCCCTACAGCTGGACAGTATCACGACACGCCGTGCCGGACTCCACGAGGACTATGAGCGGGCGGCCCTTGGCCTGCCGCCCCGCTCAGAGGCGCGGCGTGAGGACCTGCCTGAAGACGCGGCAGCGGCGCTCGGCGCCTTTCGGGACACCCTTGCGCGCCTGTGGCAGCGCGTCCGGTGGGAGCGGCGCCATTTCGAGACTTTGTGGCGGCTGGCCATCGACGCCGTGCCGCTGCCGGGCAACACTCACATGCCCACGGCTCGACGAGAGCCGTGCGGCTGTGGGCAGTATGGCCATGGCAGCGCCACAACGGGTCCAGCCGCCGCCACCCCGCCTGAGCCGCGGCAGCACCACTTCTGGGGCTGCGCGGTGGCAAAGGCGGTGGTGGCGCAGATCAACGCGCACACCCCGGGGCCCCAGCCCATCAGCCAAGCCCAGCTATGGCTAGTGCAGGCGCCCTCGGGCGTCCAGCAGTGCGTGTGGGATGTGGTGGCGATGGCGGCGCTTGCCGCCATAGAACACGGCCGGGTGCGGCTGCGCGGGATGACGCGCGCTGCAGCGGCCCAGGGAGACCAAGCGGCGGCGGCGGCAGCAGCACCCACCGAGGCAGCGGCGGCGGCAGCAGCGGGGGCGGATGCTGACCCAGATGAGGTCCCGCCCACGCAGCTGACGCCGCCGCAGCCAGGCGTCAACCACACCGAGCTTGCGTGCGCTCGCGCAGTCGCAGACTTTTGGTCGCGGCTGCTGCAGTTCGCGCAACTCGGTGTGCCCCGATAGGGCTGGGAAGGAGGTGACGCCACCCACCCGATCCTAGCGGTGGTGGACGGGATGCTGCTCTGCGCGCTACCGCAAGCTATGGAGCTGGAGCTGGAGGAGTGACCGGGATCAGCCCTATCGAGTAGAGTGATCACCATAGCAATGAGCCGCGGACATAGCGGCTGAATCTAGGGACCAGCAGGGTTGAGAAGGGCTGGGAGGGTCAAGGGGAGTGTGCGCCAGGGTTTCGGGTCACGGGAGCTGAGGGTGGGTTGGGTGCCGGAGCACCCCGGGCGTTTTTCGGCCAAGACCGGCCTAGTAGTCAGACGCGTTTGTGGCTGCCCTTTGGCGTACTCTGCCCTGGCGTCGAATGCTGGTTAGGTAGCTGTCGAGGCTGTGAAAGGCTGCGGGGTCGCTGGACTCAGCCCCGTAGCCACCTGTCGCTGTGCTGTCGCGTGCGGTGTGACGTCTGTCCGGTGCGCGTGTTGCTGCGGTGTTGGCCCTTCAGCCTAGTGGTTGGTGAGCCCGCTGGGCCCTGCGTTGTTGTACCAGAAATAGAAATAGAAATAATTACACCCTGCCAGGGGCGAGTGGTGTAAGTTAAGGGAGTGGGAGGAGATGAGGGAACGAGCTATGCCCGTAACCTGTACACCCCCACTACCGGAAAGGATGAGGCGGGTGTGTGGGCAGCGCCCACACCCCGCCTTGTTGTTACGTCCCGCCGGGGTCGCCTGGTGGCTGACCCCGTTCGAGACGTCGGCGAGCGAGGACGATGTGGTTGAGGGTGGCGACGGCGTGGTCGTGCAAGGCGTCGCAGCATTTCCTGGCGGCGTTATGATCGACGCCCAGTGTCGTGAGCAGGGGGAGGAGGTCCTTTCGGATTGTTCCTGCGAAGCCCAGGCTGATGGCGCTCTGTGGGGTATACTGGACCTTCCACCCAGCGGCAGTGAGCTCCGCGGCGAGGGCCTGGTGCTGTTCCGCTTTCTCATGTTGTTTAGCTGTGTGGTTTGTGTCAGAGGAGTATCCGGCCTCGATGATGTGGACTGTGTGGTGCTCGCCGGGTGTCGCAGTGAAGCCGGGGGCGCGGGAGGCTGCGAGGGTGATGGACGGGATGAGGAGGATGTCTGGGCGGTAGTGTAGGTGGCGCCCGGGGGGTTGGTTGGCTGCGTCGGGTAGGAGCCATGGTGGGAGGCGGTTGTCGGCTACATAGTCGGGGAGGTCGGCTCGGGATGTGGCGTCCATCACCATGTAACATCCGCCGTTGCTGCCCCTGGACAGGGCGCGTGCAATGGTTTGGACAGCGATGTTGTGCCGTTTGATGTACATGGCGCGGAGCTGTGCATTATGGCAGCCACCCAGTATGTGGCCTCCTGAGTCTGGTCCGCCGCAGAGGGGGCAGGGGGCGGGGACGTCGGGGTTGGCGCGGGGGGGCGCGGCGGCCTGTGACTGTGCGGCCGCAGCGGGCCGCGAGTTTGTTGTTCCAAAGCTGTCCGTACATTGCGTCCAGAGCGCGTTTGACTTTGTGATGCCTGCCTGAGGTGAGGTTAAGGGTTCTCGCGCTGGATTTGATGTCCAGGTCGGGGAGGGTGTTGGCTACAAAGCCCGTGTAGGCGGTCTCCCTGGTGTATCCCTTGGTGACTTGGGGGGCCGCGAGCGTGCCAATACCGCGATTAAGATCGTGTGCATAGTGTCCCTCTGTGGGGTCCGCTGGCGCCCCTTCAGCTCGCTGTGTAGTTCGTTTTCGAATCCAGAAGTACTTGCTGCGCGGATTATTGTCCGAGTCCTCCTCTAGCCACTCGGCGCCGGGCATGCGTTCACCCTTGGCGGTTTTCACTGCCGCATTATCTGCGAGATCATTGTATTGGACGCCTGTATGTGCCTTTACTTTGAGGAGGCGGGTGCGCTGGCCCGCGTGCGAGCGGCGCTTCAGGAGCGCGAGGATGTTATCGAGCAGGCCCTTATGTTTACTGTAGGTAAGGAGTTGGGGCTGGTTGATGGTTTTGCGGATGAGAAAGAGCGAAGCGGCGGAGTCAGTGTAGATGGTGACTTCGGGAAGGTGGTGCGTCTCTTCGAGTTTGAGTACCTGGTGAATTGCCGAGAGTTCGCAGCGGGTGATGGTGTTGCATCCGTGCTGGCCTGGGTTTACGTCGACCTGGTATACGCGTTCGGTGCTGGCATCGACGGCCGCCGCACCCCACGCGTTGGGCTGGCCTCGCGCATCCTTTTGTACCGAGCCATCTGTGTAGTAACCCACACACACACACACACACACACACACACACACACACACACACACACACACACACACACACACACACACACACACACACAGGCGGCTGAGGCGGTCAAAGAGCTGCTGCTGGTTCAGGAGGCGGTAGCGGCCGCGGCGGCATCTGTAGCCTCCTAATGAGGCTGCACTCCGATGTGCAAGCAAATTTGTTTACGTGCCGCCCACGCGCTACCTACCTACCGGCTTTGTATGTGAGTACAGTACTTATCAGAGCGTGGCCGGGCGTTGGCGTCCTGTCAATTGCTTAGGACACGCGAGACGCACTCTTGGAGGAGGTGGGTGGGTGTTAATAGACGTGTAGGTGTGCAACTCGCAAGACACAGCCGGGGCGATCATTTCATGTGACGTACGTATGTCCCATCCACAATTCCACATGCACGTTTACAGCAGGCTATAGCTTTTGTTTACCATGCACCTTTTCATGGATGGCGGCAACTTATTATTACGTGCTAGCATGTTCACGTGGTCTTACTTTCTGTGTGTAGTGCGTGCCGTGTAGCATGGCACCACAGAGCTGGCTGTTGGCGCGCGCCGGCTGCTGGTGCTGGTGCTGGCGCGCACAAGGGGGGCTATGTAGCCTGAGCCGGCCAGGCAGGTAGCTAGCTAGCTAGAACGCACTAGTGCACCACTCGGCATTGTGCCATCGGTTGCATGTATGGTGTGTTTTTAAAGCCCGGCGGGGGGGGGGGGGCGCCTGAGCTTTGGGCCAACAGCAGTAGTGAATGGGGGATGCCTGCTGCATGCGTACCTACCCATCTAACCCATCAGTACCTACGCATTGCATGCCTGGTCGCGGCTGTGATCCTTTTTGAAGACGCCACAAAGCCGTGTGGGTGTGAATAATGGGCGGTTGTTTATGAGCGCCGCCGCCGAGCGGCACTTGCCGGATGGATGAGGCGAGCCTATCTAATAAGGGACAGTGCGTTATTATTGCTGCGTGTGTGTTTTGGGGGATTATTGCTGCATGTGGAGGTGCGTGGGGAATGGAGCGCTGCTGCCGCGCACGCCATGCGCCTGCTGCCTCACTACTGTACTGCCAACTCATGCATGCGGCGGCGGCGGCTTACGGTGCTGGCTGCGTGCGCCAGTGGGTGGGCCACTTGCTTGCTGCGAATTTTGTTCCCACCATTGCTTGGGGCTCGGTTAAGTAACACGACAGCGCGAATTGTCGGGCTGCAGCAGCGGTGGCTGTCGGCATTCATCCAGCTAGCTGTCGGATCCCAACTGTCTCCGAGGCTCGTATGTTGTGTGTTGCGGGTGGCCACTACTACCAGTACAGTAATCGCAACCTGCAGTAAGACGACACCCGAGGCGAGGCCCGTTTGCACGCCGGTGACGACGCCCCGAACATTGTGTGTGTGTGTGTGTGAATATGGTGTCACTTGCAGGCTAATTACTTGTCCGAGGAGACGGCATCACGTGGTGTTGACGGAATGGCGCTGATCGCGGGCGGTGATGGGGCTGGCCGTATCAACTAACTGTATCGTACCGTGTGGCCCTGGTGTGGCGATGGTATTGATATGTGAGAGCGGGACGAAGAGGCCCGCGCGTTTAATGGTGACCGAATTGTGCTTGCAAGTAACTTCACTTGGTCATTGTAAAGCTTCGGGTGGGGACTTGCTGTTGCCTTCACGTAGCACGCGCCGGATTTGAGGGGGCCGTCAATGGCGGCACGGTTCCGACGTTGGGCACTCGAGACAATTACAAGCCGCAGGACGGACAGTTCAATAAGATTAACGAAATCACGTAAAGCTTAAAACTAGCACAACGCTGGGGACCTGACTCTACCAGCAAGTAAGCATACGAAAACTTGGGAGCTCCTTGTTCACAGTATAATGAGCTTCACCCTGCAAAAATATGCACATGCCATGAATAGGTATTCCCTGCAACAAATGAAAACAACCAGGAAGGTTCAGGTCGCGTGTTCGGGCATTTCGGCAACACGTCAGCAGCGGAGCGTCCGCAGCTTGCAGGCGTCACAGCGACACCTTCATTGCGCGCTTAATATTATCGTAATGGCCCAGGGTCGCGAGGTGCCGGAAAGCATGCTGTCTCGGGAGGATTCCGCTGATGTCGGAAATCTCAATCTGAACCAGCTGCGCGTTATTCCGGAAGGCATGTTATCTCAGGATAGCGGCAGTGACAGCGACTGTGATGCGGGCAAGCAGCCGCACAACATCCCTGAGGGCCTGCTCTCGCGCGAGGACTGCGCAGCTCCTGCAGCGCCCCGTTATGTGCCGGAAGGACTTTTGTCTCGCGAGGACACCAACGGGGGCAGCAGCTCCGCAGCTCGGCCTCGAGCCATCCTTGAGGGATTCCTCTCCCAGGACAGCGATAACGAGAGTGCATCCCCGTGCGCGCCCGCTGCTGCTGCACCGGCAGCGGCAGGGCCCGCGGCTGCCGCGGCTGCAGCAGTGGCAGCCGCGGTGGCGTCTGTGAGCCGCAACCGGCAGCAGGGCGAGGAGGGCGCCATTCCGGAGGGGATGCTATCGCGGATGGATGAGGAGGATGACAGCGACAGCAGCTCCTCTTCTGACAGCGACTCGTCAGACAGCAGCGGCGAGGAGGAGGAGGATAAAATGGTGGGGGCGCCGTCGCCTCATCATCAGCAGCAGCAGCAGCAGCGGATGATGTCGGCGGGCAACAACAACACCGCCGGTGAGGAGAGGGGTTGCGTAGCAGGCGTGCCAGGGCAAGCCGTACAGGTAGAGCAGGCATGTGGGGGCGTGCCCAGGGCATTTGGGAATGGCTTACCGGGTTAACAGTGACGGTAGCTGAGGCAGTGGTCAAAGGACGGTCGAGACGGATGCACACGAGCATGGGCGTGTGTGGGGAGGGCGGGAGGAGGGGTTGCAGGCAAACCTGGGACCGCCCCGTGGGTGGGTTAACTATGGTCACGCTGCATACCCATGTGCGCGGTCTGCGTGGGTATGGCCGTTGTGGAATACCGAATGCCTTATAAAGGGAGGGCTCGGGTGCAGCACACGCACACGGTGCACACGCGTGTGCGTCGGGAGGGAGACATGCACCCATGTTCATGGCGCCGGGCGGGGGGGTGGGTTGGGGGTGGCAGCGGCGGCGGCGGCGGGGCTGGTTGAAGGTGGTGGAGGGGGTGGGGCGCGGGCCACGGTGGGCGCCTGGGCCCGAGCGAGGCAGCGGGGCCTTGCGCTGCAGGGTGGGGGCTGGGGACAGCGCCGCACACGCCACGATCGGGGGCTGAGGCCGGCGCCAAAGGCGTGCATCGGGAGGCGGAGCGGGGGCAGTGGCAAGGTGCGGGGGCGGGGGTTGAAAGGGTGCGTAATTACTGATACCCGGACTGCCAGCTGATCCCCTCCTCTTTGATTTCTGGAATAAACTACCCCCCCCCCCGCCCCCACCTTATGTACACTACCTGTGCTGTGAGCATGTACATAACATGCGTTGCAGGCTGCACGCGCCCACCAAAAGCCTTTGCAAAGTGCCTGCCATCACTATCACCACCACCATAACCATCACCCGGCACGCCGCCGCATCGTTGTCTCCATCTCCCCCCCCTCCCCCTCCCTCCACCCTCCCTCCCCACGCCCGGCCCACAGGTGCCGACGGCGGGCTGCGGGCCATTCCCGAGGGCGTCCTCTCAAACGACGAAGAGGACGGGGAGGGACCGGCAGGAGCGGGCGCGGGCGCGGGTGTGAAGCTGCGCGTGATCCCAGAGGGCTACCTGTCCAGTGACGAGTGAAGCCGGGACAGCAGGGCAGCAGTCAAAGAAGTGTTGGTGGGGTGGGTGGAGAGGTTGTGCATGTGGTCTGGCGTTTGTTGGCGACGTTGTCAGGTAGGGTAGGGCCGTGGATTGCAAGCGTTGGGCATGCCTTCTGCCGTCGGAGCAATGGAGCACTCGAGCAAGCAGGTAGGTAGAGCTCGTAGACGTAGCGATGGTGTGGCGATAGGTGATAAATACCAACGTGGACACTGGACAGGCAGTGAGTCATGCGGGTCGGGTATGGGAGGAAGTGCACATGGTATTGGAGAGAGTGCGCATAAGGGGATGGGTGTGGGCAGCTGTGTACAGTACACGACCGCCGTCATCGAGAAGGGCACCACCATACCAGCTTGCCAAATTTGGTCATGTTCGGCCCAGCGTGCCAACCTGTGCCAAGAAACATGCGTGTCGTTCTCACAGCTCGCAAATTTATTAAATGGCGTTGGCCGGCATTTGCCTTGCTTCGACACGACTGCGCAGCTGTGAGTTGGGTCGGCAGCCGAGCAGGGGTGGCGGTTGGCTGCGCTCTTCGGAGCGGTGGTTGCCCACACATTTGCCCACACAGACTAGTTCGGTATACTATATATACTATACATCCAATATCACATCACGCTCGGCCCGGAGCTTCCAAGCGAGGTTCTGTCGAACAGCAGCATTTCGCGAGCTCGCTCGGACCCCCAAGAAAGCGCTTGTTAGGTCCCAAAGACCGATGCCGTGTCATTCTCAAGTCACAGGAAGCGTATCTAAATGCTGCGCGCTGGCTAAATATGCTCTTTCTGCTGCAAGGTCGGGAAATGTCGTGGCATTGGGTGTTGTGCTGCGTTATCCATACAGTAAAAGGACTAGCTAGCAGATGACAGATCACCATTTCCGCAACACGGCACTACAACTATCCCCCCTCCAGATGAGGTGTCCCGACGAATCCAACTCGCAGTTAGCATGGGTGTCACCACCTCCCACTCAGACTAACCCCGGAAGCAGAGCTGCCATACTTCCGTGCCCAGCAGATGGCGCGAATTGAACCCGGGTCGGTTTGCAGAGATAGCCCGGTCTCGATACTAGATGTTGTGCTGCGTTATCCATACAGTAAAAGGACTAGCTAGCAGATGACAGATCACCATTTCCGCAACACGGCACTACATTGGGCCAGGCATTGGGCAGTCGCGACGAGCCGAACTACCAGGAAAACGTGCAAAATGACTTGCAAAAGCAACTTATAACATTCTTGGGCATTTGGGAGCGATTGAGCTTTGGACACCGCCGGGCGTATGGGCACGACACGGGTGAGCCCCGCGGGCGGGTGAGCCCGGGTTGACGCCGGCTGCCCACGAATGGTCCATGCCCGCAATGGCGCATGACACCGCCCGCCCAGGTTCTTCAGGCCGTGTGACCTAACAGCTGACCCTTGGAAGTGAACGGCCTCGTGGTTACAACTTGAGCACCTAACAGCCTTGGCGTAGCGGGCTTGACACTGTAAACTCACAACCGGTGCTTCTAAGCACCTCTAAATTGAGGCTTGTCCACCGATGCTGTAACAAGAACAGAGATTCGACATGTCCTAGTCTTCTCCGAGACGCTCGCAATCCCTCTGCAAGCAAGGCATGCTAGGAGGGCGCGTCAGAAGGGCTGAGAGCGTTGCAGGCCTGTGGTCGCGGCGTGAATTCATGTGCAGCGGACCATTGGAGGCAGGGGGGGGCCTGATGCGCGGCGTATCACATCGCAAAGTGGTGGATGTATGAGTGCCCGGTGAATCAGCATCTGACATGGACACCGTTCGCACTGGGGGGGAGCACGGTTGAGCTTGTGTAAGCCATATCACTGATGGTGCCCTCACTTGCCCACCCGGCCTCTACCTCCCCTCTGCTCCCCTGCACCCGCCTTCCTCTCCAAACGCCCCTCGATGTACCACATGGTATGCATACATGGTGCTGACAGACACTGAGAACGTCTGGAGTGCTTCTGTACAGTCTTCTTGAGATCCTCTGTGAGCCATGTGGCCCGTCGCACACAAGGGAAACCACCCCAGCCCGTGCGTGCCCATCCTCCAAGGACCCCAGCTGTCGCCGTGGGCCAATGTTGCAACGAAACGCCCCGCCATCCCGTAGCCTTATCTGCCCACGCACAGGGCAGGGTTCAGGCAGAGCGGGGCTTGCACCTAGGCCCTGCATGTGATGGCAAGAGCCCTCGCCCCCCCCCCCCCAGCGGCCCCTCAGTTCGCTTTTCTGGGGTGGATGGCAGATGGGATGGCGTGTGAACAGATGCTGCCTCACAAACCGTATGAAGCATGCGCTGCACAGCAAGCACCGCCACGTCCAATTTGAGTCGTCCAGTGCTGGCGGTACGCGCTCAGGCGACCGTTGAGCCCTAGAAGGTGGGGCGGCAAGGCAGGGAGGGAAAGGGGGAGGGGCTGGGGTCATGCCAAGATGCACTCGGGTCCCAAGCGCGCCAGACCCACGCTCAGATGGCCACTTCCGCTGCTGCTGTTGCTGCCTGTATTTGGGGAAGCACGCACTGGTGCATTGGCTAGCCGACACGCCTCGCCCCTGGCGCCGATGACGTGTCATGCGGCCCCTGTCCCGCGTTCCAGCCCCCACCCCACCCCTTGCCCCGACCGGCACGCGGTGTCGCCCCGCACGCATGCGTGCCAGACCTTCACACATCCGTAGTACTGACACCGCGGTCAACCCTGCGTGTGGCTTGAAACGAATGGTGGAGCATGGCTGGACCGTAGGTGTGTGCGGCACCATGCGATTCGACAGCGTGTGCGTGCACGAGTGGGCGGGAATGCCGGCTATCTGCGCGCTGTGCTGTTCCTCAAGCAGAAGCTGCAGCAGGCGTAGCTGACGCGGGGCATCGCGTGCGTGGAACGGCTTGTCACCGCCGGCGAGATTATTGCTGATGGGGGGCCCACAGAGGCATCAGCTTGCGACAAGTGTTCCCCCTACCTGACGTCAGGGAAAAGGGGCTTCAGCCCCTCCACCAGCTTGTGAAATGGCCATATCGAACCCAATAATTGGGTGGGGGGCCTTCGGCAAGCCCGGCTGCCGAACAGGCCTTTTATCTTATTTTGGGGGGAAACTCCAGGCCAGACTTTTCCTGTCCCCAAAGCCCGGATTTAACTCAAGGGGGCAGAGTTTTCCCGTCCCCAGGGCCCGGATTTAACTCAAGGGGGCAAACCCAGGGGGGCGGAGTTTTCCCGTCCCCAAAGCTCGGATTTAACTCAAGGGGCAGAGTTTTCCCGTCCCCAGGGCTCGGATTTAACTCATGGGGTCAAGCTTAGTCAGCCTCGCCTCTACTTCCTCGTTTACGCATGCACGCCGCCCCCACCTACGTATAGCTTACAGCCTCCTGGCGGTATTCGGCCGGCTCATGTCAGCGGTTACCGTCTCTCGGTAATGTGGCCGCGCACCACGCCTTACCGCTCACCCCCTTCTCATGCTGCTTGCGAGGCACGACATTAACGTCGGGTGGCGTGCTTTCGCTTTCGTTTTCGCAATTTAGCGACGTGGTCATGCGGGTGGGGACGGGGCAGCGCGCGGAGCTGCGGCTGTCGGGCAGGTCAACTCGGCGCCAGGGATCGCCATCGATGCAGTGGAATTGGGCGCGTGCCCGTAAGAGGCGTCTACGCAATGTGGCCCCCGAGGGCCCCCGAGGGCGACTTCGTCCTCGCCGGTCGCGGCCGCTCGCATGTCTGCCATTGTGATTGCTGGAAAGGTTATGTGTTGTGAACAACAAACGGGGCGATGGTACGCGATGCTCCCGAGCCTGGATGCGCAATGAGCCATGACGCCGACGTCCTCCTCATGGAATTTGTATTCCTGCGTTTCAATATTTTGCGCTTCCTAAATCGCTCCACCCGTCGCGTTTGCCGACAAACCAACAACCGCTGGCGAGGCTCGCTTGTGCGCCTTTATCGGCGACTGCATTTTGCCCAACTACTATGGCGCCGGTGGCATCGGGCAATGTTTGCGTCCTCGTGGGCCGCGCCCCCCTCCAACGTGCGCGGTTGCCTTCACGCACCGCTTCCGCCACCCCACCTCGCTTGGGCTTGCTATCAACTACGCCCTCCGTAGCGTCGCCCAAACGCAGCATTCTACAGCGTGGAGATCAATTCTCGGCTAGCAGCAAACCGGCAGGTGGGAGGGTCAGGGGAGTGGCCGAAGAGGCGGAGTGGAGACCGTTCGTGGTGCTCCTGCACTCAATGCAAGGTGTGCGGTGCCCGCGTCTGTGTCTCACGCCCGCATGGTGCTTCTCAGCACCTTGTTTCATTTGGCGGTATGTGCGGGTTTGTGGGTTTGAACAGCTCTTGACGTCAATACATCAACCTCATGCATGCACATCTAGTCTAGGATGCAGCGGCTGGTAGTGGCGGTGGCCAGGTTGGAAAATACGGCCACGACGTACTGCGCACTGACGCCGGCATGGAGGTTGGTGACGGTGACGTGGGCCTCAAGGTATGCTGAACGCTTGCGTGTTGGTTGGCGCCACGTGTGGACTTTGGTGTTGCACGACCATGTTGTTTACCTCTGTTGTGCGTGTGCAGGTGATTCCCACCGGCCTGACCATCGCCGTGCTGGCGGCGGGGACAGTGGCGCGCGGGACGCTGCCCGTGGAGACTGTCGACGAAGCTGGTCGCGCGAGGCATGTGCCGGGCTCCGCAGCGTGCGCACCCCTCGCGCCAAGCGCGTTTCAGGCGAATGGCCCAGCCCGCTTCGGGTTCTCCCACTTCATTCACCCGCGGTACGTGCAGTACATCGCCAGCATGGCGGCGGGCGCGGCAGCCTTCACGAATTGTGAGCGGGACCGCACCAAGATGATTCTGCAGTCGGTGGATAACCGGGTGCCGCTGCTGGTGGCGCAGCGCGCGCGGGATCTTATGCTGCCGGAGGAAGTCGCGCTGGAGGAGGCCTCAGCAGCCGTGCCGCTCCTGCGGGACGCCCTGCATGCGGAGCTAGGGGAGCTGAAGTCCAAGGGGTCGGACGTGTGCGCTTTTTACCAGCCGCTGTATGCCAGGTGGCACCAGCGGTGGCTCGCGCAGTCGCTGCCATGAAAGGAGGTAAAGCTGTCTTCGGTACTGGCAACGGCAGCGGCGGCGGCCAAGCAGTGACCTGGTTAGCGGGGTTTGCGCGTGGCCGCGTGATGGCCCGCGTGTATGTCGTGCGAAACGGCAGGCAGGGTGGCCGACGTGTGTGTGGTGCGACACAGCAGGCATGGCGGCAGGCAGGACGGCGCGCGTGTGTGTGGTGCGAAATGGCAGGCAGGGCGGCTGGCAGGGCGGCGCACCAGTGTGTGGTGCGAAATGGCAGGCAGGGCGGCAGGCAGGGTGGCGCACGTGTGTGTGGTGCGACACGGCAGGCAGGGCAGCAGGCAGGACGGCGCGCGTGTGTGTGGTGCGACACGGCAGGCAGGGCAGCAGGCAGGACGGCGCACGTGTGTGTGGTGCGACACGGCAGGCAGGGTGGCAGGCAGGGCGGCGCGCGTGTGTGTGGTGCAAAACGGCAGGCAGGGCGGCAGGCAGGGCGGCGCGCGTGTGTGTGGTGCGAAATGGCGGGCAGGGCGGCGGGCAGGGTGGCCGACGTGTGTGTGGTGCGACACAGCAGGCAGGGCGGCAGGCAGGACGGCGCGCGTGTGTGTGGTGCGAAATGGCAGGCAGGGCGGCAGGCAGGGCGGCGCACGTGTGTGTGGTGCAAAATGGCAGACAGGGCGGCAGGCAGAGCGGCGCGCGTGTGTGTGGTGCGACACGGCGGGCAGGGCGGCAGGCAGGGTGGCCGACGTGTGTGGTGCGACACAGCAGGCAGGGCGGCAGGCAGGACGGCGCGCGTGTGTGTGGTGCAAAATGGCAGGCAGGGCAGCAGGCAGGGCGGCGCACGTGTGTGTGGTGCGACACGGCAGGCAGGGCGGCAGGCAGGACGGCGCGCGTGTGTGTGGTGCGACACGGCAGGCAGGGCGGCAGGCAGGGCGGCGCGCGTGTGTGTGGTGCGAAATGGCAGGCAGGGCAGCAGGCAGGGCGGCGCACGTGTGTGTGGTGCGACACGGCAGGCAGGGCGGCAGCCAGGACGGCGCGCGTGTGTTTGGTGCAAAATGGCAGGCAGTGTGGCAGGCAGGGCGGCGCGCGTGTGTGTGGTGCGACACGGCGGGCAGGGCAGCAGGCAGGGCGGCGCGCGTGTGTGTGGTGCGAAATGGCGGGCAGGGCGGCGGGCAGGGTGGCCGACGTGTGTGTGGTGCAAAATGGCAGGCAGGGCAGCAGGCAGGGCGGCGCACGTGTGTGTGGTGCGACACAGCAGGCAGGGCGGCAGGCAGGACGGCGCGCGTGTGTGTGGTGCAAAATGGCAGGCAGGGCGGCAGGCAGGGCGGCGCACGTGTGTGTGGTGCGAAATGGCAGGCAGGGCCATTGCATCCGCTGGCATGGCTGTTCCCCCAAAACTGAAAGGGCCGCCCGCGGCACGCACCTCAGGGGTCATTCCACTACTGCCTCCCCACCCTTTTGCCTCCGATGGCATGGCTGTTCCCCCAAAACTGAAAGGGCCGCCCGCGACACGCACCTCAGGGGTCATTCCACTACTGCCTCCCCACCCTTTTGCCTCCGCTGGCATGGCTGTTCCCCCAAAACTGAAAGGGCCGCCCGCGGCACGCACCTCAGGGTTCATTCCACTACTGCCTCCCCACCCTTTTGCCTCCGATGGCATGGCTGTTCCCCCAAAACTGAAAGGGCCGCCCTCGGCACGCACCTCAGGGGTCATTCCACTACTGCCTCCCCACCCTTTTGCCTCCGCTGGCATGGCTGTTCCCCCAAAACTGAAAGGGCCGCCCGCGACACGCACCTCAGGGGTCATTCCACTACTGCCTCCCCACCCTTTTGCCTCCGATGGCATGGCTGTTCCCCCAAAACTGAAAGGGCCGCCCTCGGCACGCACCTCAGGGGTCATTCCACTACTGCCTCCCCACCCTTTTGCCCCCGCTGGCATGGCTGTTCCCCCAAAACTGAAAGGGCCGCCCGCGGCACGCACCTCAGGGGTCATTCCACTACTGCCTCCCCACCCTTTTGCCTCCGCTGGCATGGCTGTTCCCCCAAAACTGAAAGGGCCGCCCGCGGCACGCACCTCAGGGGTCATTCCACTACTGCCTCCTCACCATTTTGCCCCCGCTGGCATGGCTGTTCCCCCAAAACTGAAAGGGCCGCCCGCGACACGCACCTCAGGGGTCATTCCACTACTGCCTCCCCACCCTTTTGCCCCCGCTGGCATGGCTGTTCCCCCAAAACTGAAAGGGCCGCCCTCGGCACGCACCTCAGGGGTCATTCCACTACTGCCTCCCCACCCTTTCGCCCCCGCTGGCATGGCTGTTCCCCCAAAACTGAAAGGGCCGCCCGCGGCACGCACCTCAGGGGTCATTCCACTACTGCCTCCCCACCCTTTTGCCTCCGATGGCATGGCTGTTCCCCCAAAACTGAAAGGGCCGCCCTCGGCACGCACCTCAGGGGTCATTCCACTACTGCCTCCCCACCCTTTTGCCTCCGCTGGCATGGCTGTTCCCCCAAAACTGAAAGGGCCGCCCTCGGCACGCACCTCAGGGGTCATTCCACTACTGCCTCCCCACCCTTTTGCCTCCGATGGCATGGCTGTTCCCCCAAAACTGAAAGGGCCGCCCTCGGCACGCACCTCAGGGGTCATTCCACTACTGCCTCCCCACCCTTTTGCCCCCGCTGGCATGGCTGTTCCCCCAAAACTGAAAGGGCCGCCCTCGGCACGCACCTCAGGGTTCATTCCACTACTGCCTCCCCACCCTTTTGCCCCCGCTGGCATGGCTGTTCCCCCAAAACTGAAAGGGCCGCCCGCGGCACGCACCTCAGGGGTCATTCCACTACTGCCTCCCCACCCTTTTGCCTCCGATGGCATGGCTGTTCCCCCAAAACTGAAAGGGCCGCCCGCGGCACGCACCTCAGGGGTCATTCCACTACTGCCTCCTCACCCTTTTGCCCCCGCTGGCATGGCTGTTCCCCCAAAACTGAAAGGGCCGCCCGCGACACGCACCTCAGGGGTCATTCCACTACTGCCTCCCCACCCTTTTGCCCCCGCTGGCATGGCTGTTCCCCCAAAACTGAAAGGGCCGCCCTCGGCACGCACCTCAGGGGTCATTCCACTACTGCCTCCCCACCCTTTCGCCCCCGCTGGCATGGCTGTTCCCCCAAAACTGAAAGGGCCGCCCGCGACACGCACCTCAGGGGTCATTCCACTACTGCCTCCCCACCCTTTTGCCCCCGCTGGCATGGCTGTTCCCCCAAAACTGAAAGGGCCGCCCGCGGCACGCACCTCAGGGGTCATTCCACTACTGCCTCCCCACCCTTTTGCCTCCGATGGCATGGCTGTTCCCC
Organism: Chlamydomonas schloesseri; assembly: GCA_016834595.1. Lineage (NCBI taxonomy): Eukaryota > Viridiplantae > Chlorophyta > Chlorophyceae > Chlamydomonadales > Chlamydomonadaceae > Chlamydomonas > Chlamydomonas schloesseri. Next base: position 13,817 of record JAEHOD010000142.1, on the reverse strand, counting down.
CAAAACTGAAAGGGCCGCCCGCGGCACGCACCTCAGGGGTCATTCCACTACTGCCTCCTCACCCTTTTGCCCCCGCTGGCATGGCTGTTCCCCCAAAACTGAAAGGGCCGCCCGCGACACGCACCTCAGGGGTCATTCCACTACTGCCTCCCCACCCTTTTGCCCCCGCTGGCATGGCTGTTCCCCCAAAACTGAAAGGGCCGCCCGCGACACGCACCTCAGGGGTCATTCCACTACTGCCTCCCCACCCTTTTGCCCCCGCTGGCATGGCTGTTCCCCCAAAACTGAAAGGGCCGCCCTCGGCACGCACCTCAGGGGTCATTCCACTACTGCCTCCCCACCCTTTTGCCCCCGCTGGCATGGCTGTTCCCCCAAAACTGAAAGGGCCGCCCGCGACACGCACCTCAGGGGTCATTCCACTACTGCCTCCCCACCCTTTTGCCCCCGCTGGCATGGCTGTTCCCCCAAAACTGAAAGGGCCGCCCGCGGCACGCACCTCAGGGGTCATTCCACTACTGCCTCCCCACCCTTTTGCCTCCGATGGCATGGCTGTTCCCCCAAAACTGAAAGGGCCGCCCGCGGCACGCACCTCAGGGGTCATTCCACTACTGCCTCCTCACCCTTTTGCCCCCGCTGGCATGGCTGTTCCCCCAAAACTGAAAGGGCCGCCCCGCGACACGCACCTCAGGGGTCATTCCACTACTGCCTCCCCACCCTTTTGCCCCCGCTGGCATGGCTGTTCCCCCAAAACTGAAAGGGCCGCCCTCGGCACGCACCTCAGGGGTCATTCCACTACTGCCTCCCCACCCTTTCGCCCCCGCTGGCATGGCTGTTCCCCCAAAACTGAAAGGGCCGCCCGCGGCACGCACCTCAGGGGTCATTCCACTACTGCCTCCCCACCCTTTTGCCTCCGATGGCATGGCTGTTCCCCCAAAAACTGAAAGGGCCGCCCGCGACACGCACCTCAGGGGTCATTCCACTACTGCCTCCCCACCCTTTTGCCTCCGCTGGCATGGCTGTTCCCCCAAAACTGAAAGGGCCGCCCGCGGCACGCACCTCAGGGTTCATTCCACTACTGCCTCCCCACCCTTTTGCCTCCGATGGCATGGCTGTTCCCCAAAACTGAAAGGGCCGCCCGCGGCACGCACCTCAGGGGTCATTCCACTACTGCCTCCCCACCCTTTTGCCTCCGCTGGCATGGCTGTTCCCCCAAAACTGAAAGGGCCGCCCTCGGCACGCACCTCAGGGGTCATTCCACTACTGCCTCCCCACCCTTTCGCCCCCGCTGGCATGGCTGTTCCCCCAAAACTGAAAGGGCCGCCCGCGACACGCACCTCAGGGGTCATTCCACTACTGCCTCCCCACCCTTTTGCCTCCGATGGCATGGCTGTTCCCCCAAAACTGAAAGGGCCGCCCTCGGCACGCACCTCAGGGGTCATTCCACTACTGCCTCCCCACCCTTTTGCCCCCGCTGGCATGGCTGTTCCCCCAAAACTGAAAGGGCCGCCCGCGGCACGCACCTCAGGGGTCATTCCACTACTGCCTCCCCACCCTTTCGCCCCCGCTGGCATGGCTGTTCCCCAAAACTGAAAGGGCCGCCCGCGACACGCACCTCAGGGGTCATTCCACTACTGCCTCCCCACCCTTTTGCCTCCGATGGCATGGCTGTTCCCCCAAAACTGAAAGGGCCGCCCTCGGCACGCACCTCAGGGGTCATTCCACTACTGCCTCCCCACCCTTTTGCCTCCGATGGCATGGCTGTTCCCCCAAAACTGAAAGGGCCGCCCGCGGCACGCACCTCAGGGGTCATTCCACTACTGCCTCCTCACCCTTTTGCCCCCGCTGGCATGGCTGTTCCCCCAAACTGAAAGGGCCGCCCGCGACACGCACCTCAGGGGTCATTCCACTACTGCCTCCCCACCCTTTTGCCCCCGCTGGCATGGCTGTTCCCCCAAAACTGAAAGGGCCGCCCTCGGCACGCACCTCAGGGGTCATTCCACTACTGCCTCCCCACCCTTTCGCCCCCGCTGGCATGGCTGTTCCCCCAAAACTGAAAGGGCCGCCCGCGGCACGCACCTCAGGGGTCATTCCACTACTGCCTCCCCACCCTTTTGCCTCCGATGGCATGGCTGTTCCCCCAAAACTGAAAGGGCCGCCCGCGACACGCACCTCAGGGGTCATTCCACTACTGCCTCCCCACCCTTTTGCCTCCGCTGGCATGGCTGTTCCCCCAAAACTGAAAGGGCCGCCCGCGGCACGCACCTCAGGGTTCATTCCACTACTGCCTCCCCACCCTTTTGCCTCCGATGGCATGGCTGTTCCCCCAAAACTGAAAGGGCCGCCCGCGGCACGCACCTCAGGGGTCATTCCACTACTGCCTCCCCACCCTTTTGCCTCCGCTGGCATGGCTGTTCCCCCAAAACTGAAAGGGCCGCCCTCGGCACGCACCTCAGGGGTCATTCCACTACTGCCTCCCCACCCTTTCGCCCCCGCTGGCATGGCTGTTCCCCCAAAACTGAAAGGGCCGCCCGCGACACGCACCTCAGGGGTCATTCCACTACTGCCTCCCCACCCTTTTGCCTCCGATGGCATGGCTGTTCCCCCAAAACTGAAAGGGCCGCCCTCGGCACGCACCTCAGGGGTCATTCCACTACTGCCTCCCCACCCTTTTGCCCCCGCTGGCATGGCTGTTCCCCCAAAACTGAAAGGGCCGCCCGCGGCACGCACCTCAGGGGTCATTCCACTACTGCCTCCCCACCCTTTCGCCCCCGCTGGCATGGCTGTTCCCCCAAAACTGAAAGGGCCGCCCGCGACACGCACCTCAGGGGTCATTCCACTACTGCCTCCCCACCCTTTTGCCTCCGATGGCATGGCTGTTCCCCCAAAACTGAAAGGGCCGCCCTCGGCACGCACCTCAGGGGTCATTCCACTACTGCCTCCCCACCCTTTTGCCCCCGCTGGCATGGCTGTTCCCCCAAAACTGAAAGGGCCGCCCGCGGCACGCACCTCAGGGGTCATTCCACTACTGCCTCCCCACCCTTTTGCCTCCGATGGCATGGCTGTTCCCCCAAAACTGAAAGGGCCGCCCGCGGCACGCACCTCAGGGGTCATTCCACTACTGCCTCCCCACCCTTTTGCCTCCGATGGCATGGCTGTTCCCCCAAAACTGAAAGGGCCGCCCTCGGCACGCACCTCAGGGGTCATTCCACTACTGCCTCCCCACCCTTTTGCCCCCGCTGGCATGGCTGTTCCCCCAAAACTGAAAGGGCCGCCCGCGGCACGCACCTCAGGGGTCATTCCACTACTGCCTCCCCACCCTTTTGCCTCCGATGGCATGGCTGTTCCCCCAAAACTGAAAGGGCCGCCCGCGGCACGCACCTCAGGGGTCATTCCACTACTGCCTCCCCACCCTTTTGCCCCCGCTGGCATGGCTGTTCCCCCAAAACTGAAAGGGCCGCCCGCGACACGCACCTCAGGGGTCATTCCACTACTGCCTCCCCACCCTTTTGCCCCCGCTGGCATGGCTGTTCCCCCAAAACTGAAAGGGCCGCCCTCGGCACGCACCTCAGGGGTCATTCCACTACTGCCTCCCCACCCTTTCGCCCCCGCTGGCATGGCTGTTCCCCCAAAACTGAAAGGGCCGCCCGCGACACGCACCTCAGGGGTCATTCCACTACTGCCTCCCCACCCTTTTGCCTCCGATGGCATGGCTGTTCCCCCAAAACTGAAAGGGCCGCCCTCGGCACGCACCTCAGGGGTCATTCCACTACTGCCTCCCCACCCTTTTGCCTCCGCTGGCATGGCTGTTCCCCCAAAACTGAAAGGGCCGCCCTCGGCACGCACCTCAGGGGTCATTCCACTACTGCCTCCCCACCCTTTTGCCCCCGCTGGCATGGCTGTTCCCCCAAAACTGAAAGGGCCGCCCGCGGCACGCACCTCAGGGGTCATTCCACTACTGCCTCCCCACCCTTTCGCCCCCGCTGGCATGGCTGTTCCCCCAAAACTGAAAGGGCCGCCCGCGACACGCACCTCAGGGGTCATTCCACTACTGCCTCCCCACCCTTTTGCCTCCGATGGCATGGCTGTTCCCCCAAAACTGAAAGGGCCGCCCTCGGCACGCACCTCAGGGGTCATTCCACTACTGCCTCCCCACCCTTTTGCCCCCGCTGGCATGGCTGTTCCCCCAAAACTGAAAGGGCCGCCCGCGGCACGCACCTCAGGGGTCATTCCACTACTGCCTCCCCACCCTTTTGCCTCCGATGGCATGGCTGTTCCCCCAAAACTGAAAGGGCCGCCCGCGGCACGCACCTCAGGGGTCATTCCACTACTGCCTCCCCACCCTTTTGCCTCCGATGGCATGGCTGTTCCCCCAAAACTGAAAGGGCCGCCCTCGGCACGCACCTCAGGGGTCATTCCACTACTGCCTCCCCACCCTTTTGCCCCCGCTGGCATGGCTGTTCCCCCAAAACTGAAAGGGCCGCCCGCGGCACGCACCTCAGGGGTCATTCCACTACTGCCTCCCCACCCTTTTGCCTCCGATGGCATGGCTGTTCCCCCAAAACTGAAAGGGCCGCCCGCGGCACGCACCTCAGGGGTCATTCCACTACTGCCTCCCCACCCTTTTGCCCCCGCTGGCATGGCTGTTCCCCCAAAACTGAAAGGGCCGCCCGCGACACGCACCTCAGGGGTCATTCCACTACTGCCTCCCCACCCTTTTGCCCCCGCTGGCATGGCTGTTCCCCCAAAACTGAAAGGGCCGCCCTCGGCACGCACCTCAGGGGTCATTCCACTACTGCCTCCCCACCCTTTCGCCCCGCTGGCATGGCTGTTCCCCCAAAACTGAAAGGGCCGCCCGCGACACGCACCTCAGGGGTCATTCCACTACTGCCTCCCCACCCTTTTGCCTCCGATGGCATGGCTGTTCCCCCAAAACTGAAAGGGCCGCCCTCGGCACGCACCTCAGGGGTCATTCCACTACTGCCTCCCCACCCTTTTGCCTCCGCTGGCATGGCTGTTCCCCCAAAACTGAAAGGGCCGCCCTCGGCACGCACCTCAGGGGTCATTCCACTACTGCCTCCCCACCCTTTTGCCTCCGATGGCATGGCTGTTCCCCCAAAACTGAAAGGGCCGCCCTCGGCACGCACCTCAGGGTTCATTCCACTACTGCCTCCCCACCCTTTGCCCCCGCTGGCATGGCTGTTCCCCCCAAAACTGAAAGGGCCGCCCGCGGCACGCACCTCAGGGTTCATTCCACTACTGCCTCCCCACCCTTTTGCCCCCGCTGGCATGGCTGTTCCCCCAAAACTGAAAGGGCCGCCCGCGGCACGCACCTCAGGGGTCATTCCACTACTGCCTCCCCACCCTTTTGCCTCCGATGGCATGGCTGTTCCCCCAAAACTGAAAGGGCCGCCCGCGGCACGCACCTCAGGGGTCATTCCACTACTGCCTCCCCACCCTTTTGCCCCCGCTGGCATGGCTGTTCCCCCAAAACTGAAAGGGCCGCCCGCGACACGCACCTCAGGGGTCATTCCACTACTGCCTCCCACCCTTTTGCCTCCGCTGGCATGGCTGTTCCCCCAAAACTGAAAGGGCCGCCCTCGGCACGCACCTCAGGGGTCATTCCACTACTGCCTCCCCACCCTTTTGCCTCCGATGGCATGGCTGTTCCCCCAAAACTGAAAGGGCCGCCCGCGACACGCACCTCAGGGGTCATTCCACTACTGCCTCCCCACCCTTTTGCCTCCGCTGGCATGGCTGTTCCCCCAAAACTGAAAGGGCCGCCCGCGGCACGCACCTCAGGGTTCATTCCACTACTGCCTCCCCACCCTTTTGCCCCCGCTGGCATGGCTGTTCCCCCAAAACTGAAAGGGCCGCCCTCGGCACGCACCTCAGGGGTCATTCCACTACTGCCTCCCCACCCTTTTGCCTCCGCTGGCATGGCTGTTCCCCCCAAAACTGAAAGGGCCGCCCTCGGCACGCACCTCAGGGGTCATTCCACTACTGCCTCCCCACCCTTTTGCCTCCCGCTGGCATGGCTGTTCCCCCAAAACTGAAAGGGCCGCCCGCGGCACGCACCTCAGGGGTCATTCCACTACTGCCTCCCCACCCTTTTGCCCCCGCTGGCATGGCTGTTCCCCCAAAACTGAAAGGGCCGCCCGCGGCACGCACCTCAGGGGTCATTCCACTACTGCCTCCCCACCCTTTTGCCCCCGCTGGCATGGCTGTTCCCCCAAAACTGAAAGGGCCGCCCTCGGCACGCACCTCAGGGGTCATTCCACTACTGCCTCCCCACCCTTTCGCCCCCGCTGGCATGGCTGTTCCCCCAAAACTGAAAGGGCCGCCCTCGGCACGCACCTCAGGGGTCATTCCACTACTGCCCTCCCCACCCTTTTGCCTCCGATGGCATGGCTGTTCCCCCAAAACTGAAAGGGCCGCCCTCGGCACGCACCTCAGGGGTCATTCCACTACTGCCTCCCCACCCTTTTGCCCCCGCTGGCATGGCTGTTCCCCCAAAACTGAAAGGGCCGCCCTCGGCACGCACCTCAGGGGTCATTCCACTACTGCCTCCCCACCCTTTTGCCCCGCTGGCATGGCTGTTCCCCCAAAACTGAAAGGGCCGCCCGCGGCACGCACCTCAGGGGTCATTCCACTACTGCCTCCCCACCCTTTTGCCCCCGCTGGCATGGCTGTTCCCCCAAAACTGAAAGGGCCGCCCGCGACACGCACCTCAGGGGTCATTCCACTACTGCCTCCCCACCCTTTTGCCTCCGATGGCATGGCTGTTCCCCCAAAACTGAAAGGGCCGCCCGCGGCACGCACCTCAGGGGTCATTCCACTACTGCCTCCCCACCCTTTTGCCCCCGCTGGCATGGCTGTTCCCCCAAAACTGAAAGGGCCGCCCTCGGCACGCACCTCAGGGGTCATTCCACTACTGCCTCCCCACCCTTTTGCCCCCGCTGGCATGGCTGTTCCCCCAAAACTGAAAGGGCCGCCCGCGGCACGCACCTCAGGGGTCATTCCACTACTGCCTCCCCACCCTTTTGCCCCCGCTGGCATGGCTGTTCCCCCAAAACTGAAAGGGCCGCCCGCGGCACGCACCTCAGGGGTCATTCCACTACTGCCTCCCCACCCTTTTGCCCCCGCTGGCATGGCTGTTCCCCCAAAAACTGAAAGGGCCGCCCGCGGCACGCACCTCAGGGGTCATTCCACTACTGCCTCCCCACCCTTTTGCCCCCGCTGGCATGGCTGTTCCCCCAAAACTGAAAGGGCCGCCCGCGGCACGCACCTCAGGGTCATTCCACTACTGCCTCCCCACCCTTTGCCCCCGCTGGCATGGCTGTTCCCCCAAAACTGAAAGGGCCGCCCGCGGCACGCACCTCAGGGGTCATTCCACTACTGCCTCCCCACCCTTTTGCCTCCGATGGCATGGCTGTTCCCCCAAAACTGAAAGGGCCCGCCCGCGGCACGCACCTCAGGGGTCATTCCACTACTGCCTCCCCACCCTTTTGCCTCCGATGGCATGGCTGTTCCCCCAAAACTGAAAGGGCCGCCCGCGGCACGCACCTCAGGGGTCATTCCACTACTGCCTCCCCACCCTTTTGCCCCCGCTGGCATGGCTGTTCCCCCAAAACTGAAAGGGCCGCCCGCGACACGCACCTCAGGGGTCATTCCACTACTGCCTCCCCACCCTTTTGCCCCCGCTGGCATGGCTGTTCCCCCAAAACTGAAAGGGCCGCCCTCGGCACGCACCTCAGGGGTCATTCCACTACTGCCTCCCCACCCTTTTGCCCCCGCTGGCATGGCTGTTCCCCCAAAACTGAAAGGGCCGCCCTCGGCACGCACCTCAGGGGTCATTCCACTACTGCCTCCCCACCCTTTTGCCTCCGATGGCATGGCTGTTCCCCCAAAACTGAAAGGGCCGCCCTCGGCACGCACCTCAGGGGTCATTCCACTACTGCCTCCCCACCCTTTTGCCCCCGCTGGCATGGCTGTTCCCCCAAAACTGAAAGGGCCGCCCTCGGCACGCACCTCAGGGGTCATTCCACTACTGCCTCCCCACCCTTTTGCCTCCGCTGGCATGGCTGTTCCCCCAAAACTGAAAGGGCCGCCCTCGGCACGCACCTCAGGGGTCATTCCACTACTGCCTCCCCACCCTTTTGCCCCCGCTGGCATGGCTGTTCCCCCAAAACTGAAAGGGCCGCCCGCGGACACGCACCTCAGGGTTCATTCCACTACCTGCCTCCCCACCCTTTTGCCCCCGCTGGCATGGCTGTTCCCCCAAAACTGAAAGGGCCGCCCGCGGCACGCACCTCAGGGGTCATTCCACTACTGCCTCCCCACCCTTTTGCCCCCGCTGGCATGGCTGTTCCCCCAAAACTGAAAGGGCCGCCCGCGACACGCACCTCAGGGGTCATTCCACTACTGCCTCCCCACCCTTTTGCCCCCGCTGGCATGGCTGTTCCCCCAAAACTGAAAGGGCCGCCCTCGGCACGCACCTCAGGGGTCATTCCACTACTGCCTCCCCACCCTTTTGCCCCCGCTGGCATGGCTGTTCCCCCAAAACTGAAAGGGCCGCCCTCGGCACGCACCTCAGGGGTCATTCCACTACTGCCTCCCCACCCTTTTGCCTCCGCTGGCATGGCTGTTCCCCCAAAACTGAAAGGGCCGCCCTCGGCACGCACCTCAGGGGTCATTCCACTACTGCCTCCCCACCCTTTTGCCTCCGATGGCATGGCTGTTCCCCCAAAACTGAAAGGGCCGCCCTCGGCACGCACCTCAGGGGTCATTCCACTACTGCCTCCCCACCCTTTTGCCTCCGCTGGCATGGCTGTTCCCCCAAAACTGAAAGGGCCGCCCGCGGCACGCACCTCAGGGGTCATTCCACTACTGCCTCCCCACCCTTTTGCCTCCGATGGCATGGCTGTTCCCCCAAAACTGAAAGGGCCGCCCTCGGCACGCACCTCAGGGGTCATTCCACTACTGCCTCCCCACCCTTTTGCCTCCGCTGGCATGGCTGTTCCCCCAAAACTGAAAGGGCCGCCCTCGGCACGCACCTCAGGGTTCATTCCACTACTGCCTCCCCACCCTTTTGCCCCCGCTGGCATGGCTGTTCCCCCAAACTGAAAGGGCCGCCCGCGGCACGCACCTCAGGGGTCATTCCACTACTGCCCTCCCTCACCCTTTTGCCCCCGCTGGCATGGCTGTTCCCCCAAAACTGAAAGGGCCGCCCTCGGACACGCACCTCAGGGGTCATTCCACTACTGCCTCCCCACCCTTTTGCCCCCGCTGGCATGGCTGTTCCCCCAAAACTGAAAGGGCCGCCCTCGGCACGCACCTCAAGGGGTCATTCCACTACTGCCTCCCACCCTTTCGCCCCCGCTGGCATGGCTGTTCCCCAAAACTGAAAGGGCCGCCCGCGACACGCACCTCAGGGTCATTCCACTACTGCCCTCCCCACCCTTTTGCCCTCCGCTGGCATGGCTGTTCCCCCAAAACTGAAAGGGCCGCCCCTCGGCACGCACCTCAGGGGTCATTCCACTACTGCCTCCCCACCCTTTTTGCCCTCCGCTGGCATGGCTGTTCCCCCCAAAACTGAAAGGGCCCGCCCTCGGCACGCACCTCAGGGGTCATTCCACTACTGCCTCCCCACCCTTTTGCCTCCGATGGCATGGCTGTTCCCCCAAAACTGAAAGGGCCGCCCTCGGCACGCACCTCAGGGGTCATTCCACTACTGCCTCCCCACCCTTTTGCCCCCGCTGGCATGGCTGTTCCCCCAAAACTGAAAGGGCCGCCCTCGGCACGCACCTCAGGGTTCATTCCACTACTGCCTCCCCACCCTTTTGCCCCCGCTGGCATGGCTGTTCCCCCAAAACTGAAAGGGCCGCCCTCGGCACGCACCTCAGGGGTCATTCCACTACTGCCTCCCCACCCTTTTGCCCCCGCTGGCATGGCTGTTCCCCCAAAACTGAAAGGGCCGCCCGCGGCACGCACCTCAGGGGTCATTCCACTACTGCCTCCCTCACCCTTTTGCCCTCCGCTGGCATGGCTGTTCCCCCAAAACTGAAAGGGCCGCCCTCGGCACGCACCTCAGGGGTCATTCCACTACTGCCTCCCCACCCTTTTGCCCCCGCTGGCATGGCTGTTCCCCCAAAACTGAAAGGGCCCGCCTCGGACACGCACCTCAGGGTCATTCCACTAATGCCTCCCCACCCTTTGCCCCCGCTGGCATGGCTGTTCCCCCAAAACTGAAAGGGCCGCCCGCGGACACGCACCTCAGGGGTCATTCCACTACTGCCTCCCCACCCTTTTGCCCCCGCTGGCATGGCTGTTCCCCCAAAACTGAAAGGGCCGCCCGCGGCACGCACCTCAGGGGGTCATTCCACTACTGCCTCCCCACCCTTTTGCCTCCGCTGGCATGGCTGTTCCCCCAAACTGAAAGGGCCGCCCTCGGCACGCACCTCAGGGGTCATTCCACTACTGCCTCCCCACCCTTTGCCCCCGCTGGCATGGCTGTTCCCCCAAAACTGAAAGGGCCGCCTCGGACACGCACCTCAGGGGTCATTCCACTACTGCCTCCCCACCCTTTTGCCCCCGCTGGCATGGCTGTTCCCCCAAACTGAAAGGGCCGCCCTGCGGCACGCACCTCAGGGGTCATTCCACTACTGCCTCCCCACCCTTTTGCCTCCGATGGCATGGCTGTTCCCCCCCAAAACTGAAAGGGCCGCCCTCGGCACGCACCTCAGGGGTCATTCCACTACTGCCTCCCCACCCTTTTGCCTCCGCTGGCATGGCTGTTCCCCCAAAACTGAAAGGGCCGCCCGCGACACGCACCTCAGGGGTCATTCCACTACTGCCTCCCCACCCTTTTGCCCCCGCTGGCATGGCTGTTCCCCCAAAACTGAAAGGGCCGCCCTCGGCACGCACCTCAGGGGTCATTCCACTACTGCCTCCCCACCCTTTCGCCCCCGCTGGCATGGCTGTTTCCCCCAAAACTGAAAGGGCCGCCCGCGGCACGCACCTCAGGGGTCATTCCACTACTGCCTCCCCACCCTTTTGCCCTCCGCTGGCATGGCTGTTCCCCCAAACTGAAAGGGCCGCCCGCGACACGCACCTCGGGGTCATTCCACTACTGCCTCCCCACCCTTTTGCCCCCGCTGGCATGGCTGTTCCCCCAAAACTGAAAGGGCCGCCCTCGGCACGCACCTCAGGGTCATTCCACTACTGCCTCCCCACCCTTTTGCCCCCGCTGGCATGGCTGTTCCCCCAAACTGAAAGGGCCGCCATCGGCACGCACCTCAGGGGTCATTCCACTACTGCCTCCCCACCCTTTTGCCCCCGCTGGCATGGCTGTTCCCCCAAAACTGAAAGGGCCGCCCTGCGCACGCACCTCAGGGGTTCATTCCACTACTGCCTCCCCACCCTTTTGCCTCCGCTGGCATGGCTGTTCCCCCAAAACTGAAAGGGCCGCCCTCGGCACGCACCTCAGGGGTCATTCCCACTACTGCCTCCCCACCCTTTTTGCCTCCCGCTGGCATGGCTGTTCCCCCAAAACTGAAAGGGCCGCCCGCGGCACGCACCCTCAGGGGTCATTCCACTACTGCCTCCCCACCCTTTTGCCTCCGATGGCATGGCTGTTCCCCCCAAAACTGAAAGGGCCGCCCTCGGCACGCACCTCAGGGGTCATTCCACTACTGCCTCCTCACCCTTTTGCCTCCGCTGGCATGGCTGTTCCCCCAAAACTGAAAGGGCCGCCCTCGGCCAACGCACCTCAGGGGTCATTCCACTACTGCCTCCCCACCCTTTTGCCCCCGCTGGCATGGCTGTTCCCCCAAAACTGAAAGGGCCGCCCTCGGCACGCACCTCAGGGGTCATTCCACTACTGCCTCCCCACCCTTTTGCCCCCGCTGGCATGGCTGTTCCCCCAAAACTGAAAGGGCCGCCTCGCGACACGCACCTCAGGGGTCATTCCACTACCTGCCTCCCCACCCTTTTTGCCCCCGCTGGCATGGCTGTTCCCCCAAAACTGAAAGGGCCGCCTCGGCACGCACCTCAGGGGTCATTCCACTACTGCCTCCCCACCCTTTTGCCTCCGCTGGCATGGCTGTTCCCCCAAAACTGAAAGGGCCGCCCTCGGCACGCACCTCAGGGTCATTCCACTACTGCCTCCCCACCCTTTTGCCCCGCCTGGCATGGCTGTTCCCCCAAAACTGAAAGGGCCGCCCTCGGCCACGCACCTCAGGGGTCATTCCACTACTGCCTCCCCACCCTTTTGCCCCCGCTGGCATGCTGTTCCCCCAAAACTGAAAGGGCCGCCCGCGGCCACGCACCTCAGGGGTCATTCCACTACTGCCTCCCCACCCTTTTGCCTCCGCTGGCATGGCTGTTCCCCCAAACTGAAAGGGCCGCCCTCGGCAACGCACCTCAGGGGTCATTCCCTACTGCCTCCCCACCCTTTTGCCTCCGATGGCATGGCTGTTCCCCCAAAACTGAAAGGGCCGCCCGCGGCACGCCACCTCAGGGGTTCATTCCACTACTGCCTCCCCAACCCTTTTGCCTCCGCTGGCATGGCTGTTCCCCCAAAACTGAAAGGGCCGCCCGCGGCACGCACCTCAGGGGTCATTCCACTACTGCCTCCCCACCCTTTTGCCCCGCTGGCATGGCTGTTCCCCCAAAACTGAAAGGGCCGCCCTCGGCACGCACCTCCAGGGGTCATTCCACTACTGCCTCCCCACCCTTTTTGCCCCCGCCTGGCATGGCTGTTCCCCCAAAACTGAAAGGGCCGCCCTCGGCACGCACCTCAGGGGTCATTCCACTACTGCCTCCCCACCCTTTTGCCCCCGCTGGCATGGCTGTTCCCCCCAAACTGAAAGGGCCGCCCGCGGCCACGCACCTCAGGGGTCATTCCACTACTGCCTCCCCACCCTTTTGCCCCCGCTGGCATGGCTGTTCCCCCAAAACTGAAAGGGCCGCCCGCGGCACGCACCTCAGGGGTCATTCCACTTACTGCCTCCCACCCTTTTGCCCCCGCTGGCATGGCTGTTCCCCCAAAACTGAAAGGGCCGCCCTCGGCCACGCACCTCAGGGGTCATTCCACTACTGCCTCCCCCACCCTTTTGCCCCCCGCTGGCATGGCTGTTCCCCCAAAACTGAAAGGGCCGCCCTCGGCCACGCACCTCAGGGGTCATTCCACTACTGCCTCCCCCACCCTTTGCCCCCGCTGGCATGGCTGTTCCCCCAAAACTGAAAGGGCCGCCCGCGGCACGCACCTCAGGGGTCATTCCACTACTGCCTCCCCACCCTTTTGCCTCCGCTGGCATGGCTGTTCCCCCAAACTGAAAGGGCCGCCCGCGGCACGCACCTCAGGGGTCATTCCACTACTGCCTCCCCACCCTTTTGCCCCGCTGGCATGGCTGTTCCCCCAAACTGAAAGGGCCGCCCTCGGCACGCACCTCGGGTCATTCCACTACTGCCTCCCCACCCTTTGCCCCCGCGGCATGGCTGTTCCCCCAAAACTGAAAGGGCCGCCGCGGCACGCACCTCAGGGGTCATTCCACTACTGCCTCCCCACCCTTTGCCCCCGCTGGCATGGCTGTTCCCCCAAAACTGAAAGGGCCGCCCGCGGCACGCACCTCAGGGGTCATTCCACTACTGCCTCCCCCACCCTTTGCCCCGCTGGCATGGCTGTTCCCCCAAAACTGAAAGGGCCGCCCTCGGCAGCACTCAGGTCATTCCACTACTGCCTCCCCACCTTTTGCCCCCGCTGGCATGGCCTGTTCCCCCAAAAACTGAAAGGGCCGCCGCGGCACGCACCTCAGGGG